>WOVY01015985.1:77500-375656 GCA_013436015.1 Rhipicephalus annulatus | reverse complement strand
TTTCCGAGGCGGACTGCAGGTGCTCAAGGCACAACTCCCTGCCGCCGGAACACGTGTGTCGTCGTCGGCTCCAGTTCGTCGACAGTGGCGCTGAGCCACTGGAGTTCGACGCGCGAACCCTGCGTCTCCCGACTTCGTCACTGCAGGTGACGACGCCGCACAACGTCGACTTCGCCACTGAATGGTGCCGACGGGGCATCAACGACGGCCCAGGCTACTACCCCGACGACCTGAACTGTAGGCCGAACGTTCTACTTTTCATTTAGTTTAGCCGCGTGTGTTTTTTTTTTGTTAGGAACTTCGTAATGTGTGGGTTGTCCATGTGTGAAAGGTACAATAGAAGTTGGACGTGTGTTTGTGCACTGGCGTGCTGTCTGATTCTTTCTGGAGCGGTCCTGCCCCAATAACATCACAAACTGGCGAGCCTGCCAGGATCCGCTCGTTAAACCAGTGAAAGAGGACAGTTTCGCTCGAGGCAGACACACGTTAAGACTGCACCATGGACTTGGAAAAACTCGCCGCTATAGGGCTCCAACTAGGGTTCTCGGGTGCAGAGCTAAACAAGTGGATTGAGGCCCAACAGGCTAAGCTAAGGGATGAGAGAGCTGCAGAGCGAGAGGCAGCCAAAGAAGCTGACGAGAGACAGCGTGAAATTCTGCAGCTTAAGCTAAAGCTTCAGGAAGGAGCTCAGAATATGCTTGTAGCAGCTAATGACGCTTTGACTGCGCCCAGCACCTCCTCACCCCTCAATCCGCAGAAGTTACTGCCTGTAATTGACGAGAAACGCGATGATCTGCACGCGTATCTGCAGCGATTCGAGCGCGTAGCCACAGGACAGGATTGGCCGCAAAAAAATGGGGTCTCGCTGTTAGCCTGTGCCTAACGGGTGACGCGTTACCGTGATAGGCCGAATGACTGCCGCTGATTCGCTGGACTACCAAAAAGTAAGAAAGCTCTACTGCAGAGATTTCAGTTTACGGCTCAAGGCTACCAAGATAAGTTTCGGAAAGCACGAGCAGCAGATGGTGAAACTGGACGACAGTTAGCAGCAAGAATTACCAGTTATTTCGACCATTGGATAGACATGGCAACGTATCCCAAACCTATGAAGGTCTAAGGGATCACGTAATCTCTGAGCAATTCTTGCGTTGTTGCCATCCAAAGCTGGTTGTTTTCTTAAAGAGCGAGAGTGCAAGTCACTAGATGAACTCGCTAATTTGACGGATCGCTTCCTTGAGGCGCAGAGTTTGACTAATATAGGAAAAGGTCCTGACCCCGCGAAAGAGTCCAGTGGAAAGCCTACCGAAGCGTCGCGGAAACCGCAACTCAAGTGTATCCTGTGTCATCGTTTCGGACATTTGGCTCCTGACTGCCGCAATCCACCTAAGCAGATGCTGAAATGCAAGTTGTGCGGTAAAACGGGACATGTCACAGAAACTTGCCGAAACCAGCATGGGGACAACAAACCGAGTTCTTCGTGCGCATTTAGCGAACCTGACTCTGCCCGGGCTGGTGCTAGAAAAACAGCCAAGCGTCCAGGAGGGAAGATTCCTTGCTCAGTCACCACGACGACACAAGAACGTGCAGGGTACAATACGTTTTCCTGGCCGACGGGATGCCAGTGGTCGAAGGTCTGCTGCTAGGAAGAGAGGTTCGAGTCTTACGCGATACGGGATGCAACACGGCAATCGTCCGACGGGAGCTCGTTCCTGATGTGTGCCTGACAGGCAAGAAAATCAGTGTCGTTCTCCTAGACAGGTCAACTAGCCATCTCCCGGAAGCTATTGTACAAGTCAACACGCCGTACTTCACAGGGATGCTGAAAGTGGCTTGTATGGATCAACCCCTCTATGACCTTGTGCTGGAAATCTTCCAGGCGTCAGAGGACCATACGATCCAGATTCTGACTGGAAGCAGGCGACTCATACCCAGGTGGATGAGTTACCTGCGCAAGCACACCCGACCAAGTCACCTGTCACCTCAAGATCTGCTTCTTCAAGCGTGGCAAAAACCAAGCCAATCAACAAGGTCAAGAAAATATAGGCCTTTGTACGTGTCAACAACGCTCTTACCTGACGTTACCAGAGCCCAACTCGTCGAGGAACAGCGAAATGACCCGACACTCAAAGCTGTCTTTTCTAAAGTGAATAAAGAGTTCAAATCGGGAAAGGCCACTGTTACGATTTCATCGAAGATAAAGGATTGCTTTATCGACGCTACCGCCTTGCCACTGGCAGGACGTTTAAACAGCTGGTCACTCCGAAAGCGTTCCGGGTAGGCATACTGGACATTGCTCATGGCAGTATCATGGCGGGACACCAAGGCATCAAAAGAACTACTGATCGTGTCCTAGAAGAATTTTTTGGCCTGACCTGAACGGAGACGTAAAGCGCTTTGTCAAGTCTTGCGACAAGTGCCAGAGAACTACCCCTAAAGGAAAAGTTGGAGTCGCACCACTAGGCAACATGCCTCTATCCGGACACCTTTTGAAAGGGTCGCGGTTGATTTAATCGGCCCATTTTCACCAAGATCGGACCGTGGGAACCGATATGTTCTGACACTTATCGATTTTGCGACTCGCTACCCTGACGCTGTAGCATTGCCCGCAATCGATGCAGTTCACATTGCGGAAGCACTCATCGAGATTTTTTCCCGCATCGGCTTGCCAAAGGAAATCGTCACCGACCAAGGGGCAAGTTTACCTCAGAATTAATGAACGAGGTTAGCAGGCTTCTCTCCGTGAAGATGCTAAAGACAACACCCCATATCATGCGATGGCGAACGGTCTCGTGGAGAAATTTAATGGCACCCTGAAGACAATGCTAAAGAGAATGTGCCAAGAGAGACCTCGATCTTGGGACAGGTACCTAGCTCCGCTCTTTTGCATATAGGGAAGTTCCACAGACAAGCCTCGGGTTCTCTCCGTTTCAGCTCATTTACGGCCGCCACGTCCGAGGACCGCTAACCGTGCTGAGAGAACTGTGGACAAATGAGGGGCTAGACGCAGAAACGCGGACGACTTACACCTACGTCTTTGATTTGCGTAATCGCCTAGAGGAGACTTGCAAGATAGCCCATGAACAGCTGGAGAAGGCTCGTGTGAAGAGAAAACCTATTATGACAGGAAATGTCGCCCTAGAAAATTATGCCCAGGCAACAAGGTTTTAATTCTGCTCCCGACTGACTCCAACAAGCTGTTAATGCAGTGGAAAGGGCCGTTCCAAGTCATCGAACGGAAAAATGATGTCGACTACGTCATCGATGTGTTTGGGAAAAACAAGATTTTTCATATCAACATGCTCAAAAAATACGAAGAGCGCGAAGTGACGGAACCACAACAGGTGTCAGTTGTTGCAGAGCTCCACGAAAATCTCCCCGAAGAAGAAGACGAAGTCAACAAATGCCCATATTGAGCTTGTATCACACGCAGTTCAGCACGGATGTCAAGCTATCACCACACCTCACTGCTGAACAAGTTCAGAATGTGCAAGCACTTTTTCAAGAGTATGCGGACATTTTTTCTGACTTACCAGGGAAAACAGCACTCGTGGAGTGTTCGCTACGTCTGACCTCTAATAAGCCTGTGCATGTTCCGCAGTACCCCATCCCCTTGCCTTGCAAGAAAGAGTAGAAAAGGAAGTGCAAGAGATGTTGAAACTCGGTATTATTGAGCGGTCTCAGTCGCCGTACCACGCTCCCATTGTCGTGGTGAAGAAACCGGACAACACGATTAGGTTGTGCATAGACTTCAGAGAATTGAACAAGATTATGGTCCCCGACTGCGAGCCAATACTACGCATCGATGTAGTTCTTGCACTTGTTGGACAAAAGCAGTTTTTTTCTCCAAATTTGATTTCACGAAAGGATACTGGCAAGTACCGATGGATCCAAACAGTCGTGAAAAAACTGCTTTCTCCAGCATGTCTGGGCTCTATCACTTCCTCTACATGCCTTTTGGCATTAAAACGGCGCCAGCAGTATTCGCGCGCCTTATGAGATCAGTACTGGGTGGTGTCGACAACGTTCACCATTATTTCGACGATGTCATTATTGCGACCGATACTTGGCAAGAGCACATCGACACCCTCAGACAAGTTTTTGAACGAATTAACCAAGCTCACCTCACCATAAAACCAAGTAAATGTGAGATAGGAGAGCGAAGCATATCCTTCTTGGGACATCGAATCGGGGAGACTACAGTTGAACCGCTTCTCACAAACGCTGGACAAGATTCTTGCCGCAAAACGACCTACAACCAAGAAAGCAGTGCAGTCGTTTCTTGGCTTGACCGGCTATTACAGGAAGTTTATACCTAACTACGCCGAACTGACCAAGCCGCTGACGGACCTTACAAGAAGGGACAAAGCCACACTGTTTCATGGGGCGCACATCAAGAGGAAGCATTTACGGCCCTCAAGAAGAAGCTCGGTGATGCTCCCATCCTCCTTGCTCCCGACCTCTCGAAGGAGTTCGTTCTTCGTACGGATGCCTCCAATACAAGCCTGGGCGCAGTATTGCTCCAGATGGGAAAGGGCCAGGTGCTGCATCCAGTTGCTTACGCAAGTCGTAATTTATTGCCCCGAGAAACCCACTATTCAACAATAGAACGGGAATGCCTTGCACTTGTTTGGGCAGTGCAAAATTTCATATTTACCTCTATGGCAAACCTTTTGTCATTCAGTCAGACCACCAACCATTACAGTATTTAAATTCCGCCAAACACGTGAACAACAGAGTGTTGAGGTGGAGTCTCCTTATGCAGGAGTACTCATTCACAGTTCATTACATCAAAGGTTGTGACAATGTTGGAGCCGACTACTTGAGTCGCGCATAACTGCCGTTCAGGTAGCAACGTGGTTCTTAATACTACTAGCCCTCAGTCGTGAATAGTTGACTCCTAGTTGCGACATAGCAACCCTACTTGTACGGTAGTTTTCCAACCGAACTGTAAGCAGCCTTCTGTGAACATTCTGCTACTATGTACATGCGACCCCTAAGGCAATGCAGTGCAGTGCAGGGACCGTGCAATGACCGTGCAGTGCAGTGACCATTCGTTCGCCCCGCGCCCTTGTAGTAGAATAGTTGCAAACAACTTTCTCGGAAAAGGGGGTGATGTCATAATATGTGCTGCGCGGACGCGAAACAGAAACTAAAAAAACGACAATAGTGTGCCGTGCGGTGGCGAAGAGGATGTGATGTGTGCGTGTATGTGCCGTGCGGTGCCTACGAGGAAGACGACGGCTCGTGAGGCGCGGCCTCGAGGGTGCGTGACCCGTGCCTTCGGCAGTGCGCGAGGTACGTCGTTCGAGGCAGGACTACCTCGTTGGGCGTCTGGCCCATAGGTACGACCCAGGCCACGTCGCGACACTCGTACCAGCCGAGTGGACAGCTCAGCCTCCGCTAGACGACCGGTCTAGGAGAGCTGGCGCCAGGTTCCTGAACCTGTCCTTGTCCCGCTGGTCGTGGAGAGCTGGCGCCGGGTGCCTGAACCTGCCCTTGCGCCGCTGTTCCAGGAGGGCTGGCGTGGGTTTCCGAGGCGGACTGCAGGTGCTCAAGGGCACAACTCCCTGCCGCCGGAACACGTGTGTCGTCGGCTCCAGTTCGTCGACAGTGGCGCTGAGCCACTGGAGTTCGACGCGGCGACCCTGCGTCTCCCGACTTCGTCACTGCAGGTGACGACGCGCCGCACAACGTCGACTTCGCCACTGAATGGTGCCGACGGGGCATCAACGACGGCCCAGGCTACTACCCACGACGACCTGAACTGTAGGCCGAACGTTCTACTTATTCATTTAGTTTAGCCGCGTGTTTTTTTTGTTAGGAACTTCGTAATGTGTGGGTTGTCCATGTGTGAAGGGTACAATAGAAGTTGGACGTGTGTTTGTGCACTGGCGTGCTGTCTGATTCTTTCTGGAGCGGTCCTGCCCCAATAACATCACAGTCCCCATGGATTGTCTTTGGAGAAATTGTGGTTGCCGAGTACATACTGTAGTTCGGCAAACAATAAGCTACTTCGTGTTCTTCTGGGAGTAATGTTTGAAGTTTGCAAAGCCGTGCACTCCCATTTCGCGTTACTATCGTTGACTACCCTAGACAGTGTACTTTAAGTATACTCTCGCGTTGATGTCTCTCTTCCCTTCCTCCCAATCTTCTTGCTCTCTTTCTCTCTCGACTGTCACTTTTCTTTTGACAGCGAAGCAGAGGTTGATTGACTTATGCCTCTGAGGGGTCAATGGAAAGAAAGAGAGAAGTAGAAAAATGAACGGAATAAAGCAGGGACACTAATCAACCTGGTAAGTGCATATATAAAGTTGAGGCCTATAGACAATGCGCAGAACCTATATACTTTGCTATTGCTATTTCTCCATGAACAATATTACCCAACGTTTTGCCAGGACGCAGCGGGTTATGGTCACTCATTAATTGTGCAGTCCTAGATTCTGTGAATGAGAACATGGAGCAGGGCGTTCAAATACTTATACTTATTACGAATGCCACTCCTCCCTTATTTTGCATGGATTTTGAATTTGACAGCAAGTTTGGAAAAGGTTGACATGTGTGAATAATACTTTTTATTATGCAAGACTCGGTAGATTAGTTTTGACTCCTAATAAAGTTATTTCCGTTTGATAACACTTGTTGCGTATAGGGCTAGGCAAAAGAAACTTTTAGTCCGGTTATTTTCTCTTATTGGCCAAAGGATCGAGCATCACCGGCACCAAGCAGCGAGTAGACAAGACCCCGTAGTGTGGATGGCTCCTTGCGTCATTCCCTAGCCACAACGTCATCGCTTGTGTGCGAACGTTGCGAAGGTCCTCAGAGGGCAGCCTATACTATTATGTTAGGGCAGAGTATCGAATTTTTGCATGCATGACTACGTGATTTAGTCAAGCTTACCTCCTTACGAGGCTTGTATTCGCTCTAATGAGTGAGTGCATTACCTTGTCGTTATGGAGCTTGCTGAAATCGTTATGCCTTCAATTTTTCAAAATTTTTTTCAATGTAGGTGCCACTTTGTCGTTCAAGAACGTCGTTTGGCATCCTCCTAACTAAAAATACTAACTACCAAGGTGTGAAAGCAGAATTTTAGCAACGCCATCTCTTGAAGTGCTGGTTATATGAAAATTTGTTCCATACGACAAAGAATGAACAAGCGTCTACAATTGCCAGTTTACCGCATACATAACAAGACCTTCAAGCCATGCACCTCTTAATTGATACACGTATTCATGCAAGAAAAAAAAACAGAGTACACAATCTGCGTGGACTAATACGCTGAAGAAGCTTTATTTTGTTACCATTAGAGGAATAAATCAATACTCCATTGGCTCAGTGGTGCAACACTGCTCATTTAGTAGTGCACTTGGAAGACAAACTTATTATGTAAAAATAAAGCAAAAAACTTTCTAGCACAGTGCAAAACATGACCGCCACAGAAGGTCAGCATCCCATTTATTGACAGGGTATGCTTTTCTCACATTAAAGGTGGTGGCCCTGGTGCATTAAAATGCAAGTACTGGCGCGTATGTCCTCATTACGGTGCACTAAATGCATTTTATTCTCGGACCATTGGCACAAACCGCTCACAGCAAATACCACTACTCTGCTCATTTAAATAGCGCGCCGATGATCCATGGCAACTTGGTGATGGTGTCTGCCACTTGTCGCCTGATTTCACGATGAATTGCTAGACCGAGGACTGCGACGCTTTCTGACTGCGTTATCCGTCTTGGTGAGAACACCCTATTTGGCTCAGTTCACAGGCAAGTACCATAGTCTCGGTAGTTTTGCCGGCTCTCTAATTAGTGCTATGTAGTTAGGTACCTATGTAGCTGTTTGCTATAAAGCTCAGCTAGAATTTCAGTATAAAATAAAAACGTTCTCATAATAGCATAGGTGAGGGTTCCTCTGGTCACACAGCTTCTGTGTTGCTGAAATTCTCGATGTATACACAACCTAATTTACGTTGGCAGTATGCCTATACAATGAAGTTATAGCTTTTATAAGGCTATCGTGCGAGTGCCGCAAAATTATTTACTTTTTTTCTCTTAGCATATATGCACTGCTGTAATTGCATTGCTACATTATGAGAAAAATTTTATGATGGTGTAATATATCAAAACGACTTTTGTTGAGAGGAGTATGTGTCGATATGCATTCATTCAACAAATAAACCTTCGGTGAAGCTGGCAGCCATTGAAATCAAAATGACTTTCCCGCCGTATCCCTACGAAATATAAAAAGCACTTTCACTTGAAGGCAAGCTACTAGAATATGTTCTGAAATAAATGATGTCTTATTTTATTTTATTTCAGAAAGGGCCTTAAAAAGTGATTTTGTTTAGGTTCAGTGACAAGGAAGTTTCGCGAAAAGGTTGGAGTGCAAAAATAGAACAAATGAAGCGGCCTAAAAGTCACAGTTTCGCCTCAAGGACGAATGAATGAATGCGTTAGCAAGTAATTGGACTTCGATCGAAAGAATGGCAAGCAGCTAGAATTCACTTGAAAGCAGATATAGCGCAAAGAAACAATGATGCAAGCGGGGAACATGTACACGAGATGATCACACACTTCGAACTAAAGCCTATTCTCATAATTAATCTCCAATCAATCAATTGGAAACATCACATTGTCCCCAAAAAAAGGAACGACCAAATGCAACCCTGAATGTCATAACGGCAAAAACATCTTTCTAACGTTTGATAACAAAATAAAGTGCCCAGCAAAACAAACAAAATGCAACAGTGAAATTTTGGTAAATTTTATGTTACTGCTCTTTTAAACATACAAAAGTCTTCAGAAAGCCGTTGTGTTTATGAGACATACGCTCTTGTTCCCGCAGCATACTCGCGAACACACATCAAAATTCACACACATTAACGCATCATCCTCGTGCACTCAAGACACGTTCAGTATACGCTTTCCTGTCAGAACTTTGTGTTAATCCGTCACATTTGTGTTGTAAACATAGCATTTGCGTTAAATTACCAGTGCAAGCATATGAGTTTCCTTCGACGCTGTAATTGAATATTTTTTTATTTCATATCAAAGATATATTGGCAGCCTCCAGGCCAAACGCTCTGTTCACTACGCGCATTTGAAGGCGGCTGGTGACAATGTTATTGCAAGAGCATATTCAACTTACAGATTCTGTTTGTTTTCAGCTGCTTTACTGGTTCATTCAAGTTTTCGGTCAGTGACGCGAGTGTGTTTCCCTCGGTTCAACCTAAAGAACCTGCTTCAGGCCCCAGGTTTTTCTTTGTCGTCGCTATCGATTGTGAAAAAGATGGGGTTGGAAAGCTTCGAGCTCTCATGACCGTCTCTTATTTTATGAGGCTTTCACAAATCTTGTCATCGTTTTTATCGCCTTTCTAGGGAAAGAGACTAGAATTCTGAGCTTTTCCTTATCAATCCAGTTTTCACCAGTGAAGCTAACGGTCAGTGAACGTATATAAGAGGGACACACGCAAAAAGAGCAACCTCCAAAAGAGCACAGCGTGTGCTGCGATTTCAGCTACAGATCGGTTTATAAATGGCAGCTTTAAATCCTCCGGCATCTCTGCGGGGCCAAATGGGGTGGTACTACAGAGTCGTTATTAGCCCTACATGTTGCCTGGATACGCCCCATCGTAACTTATGGTGTTTTTCACTGGGAGATTCAGAGCGACCGCCGAAATCCCGGAGCGAGCACTCGGATCGCACGAAGCCACCTCTGCCAGTGAAAACACGAGAATGCTCCGTGAGAGGTGCCCCGGAAGTTGATTATGCATACGTAACGCAAACCGGTTCCGGAAACAGTTTCTTTTTCCGCTCTCTTCGTTTCCTTGGCAACTTTGGCCGCCACTGCAGGGCGCGCATTTCGACCACGCAGTTAAAGCTTTGTAGAACACTTTAACGCAGTCGCGAACAGCAGTTGTGTAGCAAGTATGGACGAGCACGCGGAATTGACACCGGCTGTGCGTCGGCTGTTGCTGGGCGTTTTCAGAAACAGCGGCAACGATCTGAACGGTAAGTGCGACGTACTTGACGCTGATAATAAACTCTGCACGGAATGCTAACTTTGATAGCTCCGCATGAAGACTGGTCAGATAATTGTAAAGCATGCGGGTACACGTGGTAACGGCCGCAATCGGCGCTCGCAAAAATACGGCATGTTGTGAGCAGGCTTTTTTTTTTAATCAGAGCAGTTGCTTACCCAACACCTTACAGTCCTACTATTTAGAATATCACAAGCGCCGGAATTTTCGCAGCGCTCACCAAGCTGCTGTATTACCTTTAATAAAAATGCATGGCGATCTCTGTATTCGCGCATGAATACATGCATGAAAAATTTACTAGAGAAGTAAACGTTTTCTTGGTGATTCTTGACCTCTACTCTTTTGGTGTTAACCCGCAAATGTCTTTTCTTTTTCTCTATTTGAAGGTGCTACACAGTGTGACGCCACCGACGCTTTGTCACATACACAGGGCGCATTTTTAGGAAATGGTAAATTGGTCTACATGTGTCTCTGTAGAACTAGTTTTGTATACAGTCGTCTATATATGTAGAGGACAATGCCTTGACGAGCAACGTGTAAGGACTACTTGAAGAAAATTGTGTACCTGCTTAAAATTAACACATATTAACATACTACAATGCTTTTCAATTATCAAACACAGATTCTGCAGCGTCTACTGGTGCGTCACCAAGTCGGGCTTGTCAGCCAGGGACTCCTGCACGTGGTAAGCATGCATACACAAAACATGCTAGTGGCATTAGGATGAAGATAGGTCCAGCAGATTGCAAACCCTCTCAAAAAAAACCACGAATTACGCAAAACCATTAATGGCTTCTTGCTCACGCTTCTCAATATTGGGTGCTTAAATAATAAAATTGAATTCAACGAATAGTCAGCTGCACGAAGAGGCCCCATATTTATTATGCAGTGTTTTCAAATTTACTCTCTAAGAAAATTATGCTGTGAATAAGTTATGTATAGTAATATTATGAATTTGCATGATTGTCTGTTCTGATATGCAAAGCGATCCCCACAGCACCCAATATTTGCTGTGCCAAAACAGTGTGACAGTACTAATGCTTTACAGTAAGTGTTCTATGGCTCAGAGAGCATATAGCTTCGTGCCCTGTATCAAAAAAGTCTATTAATGCCAGTTTATATGTATTTTATGTGTGTATAATGCCATATTTCAGCTGCAGGGTGTGAGTGGACGAGTGGCGAGACGAAGCTGCTGCTGGACCTCTACGCCTCATATTTCCCTCAAGTTGGCCCTCTGAAAAAATTTCGCAACAAAAAGGCCATGTTTGAAAAAAATTGCAACAGACATTAATAATAAACTGGGTGTAATGAGAACTGGTGAGCAGTGCTGCTCTCGGTACAAAACCGTACTGAAAAGAAAAAATGTGGCAGCTGGGAAAAATAATACGTCTGGCTGTTCCCCACAAGAAGTCCCCTACGAGGCCGAGCTTGAAAAAATCAAGTGGCTGGACGACAGCTTGGAACCAGAAGTGGTACGCGACGCAAGTGGAGTGGTATCAAAAAAGACATGTCCACAGTCATCCACCGAGTCTGTTCCACTTGCTGGTTCAAGCTCGTCAACGTCACACTCTCCATCCAGCTCCGTTGGGCAGGACGACACTCCTGATTCAAAAAGAAAACGCCCGAATTCAGCACGCGAGCTCCACCTGCAAACCTTCTTTGAAAAAATGAAGGAGTTAGATGAACGGCGAGCAGAGCGAAAGGCTGAAAGAGACAGCAAGAGGGAAGAGCGACGACTTGCTAAAACACAGCGACGAGAAGAAATGCACAAAGAAAAGATGAATCTTCTCCGTGAAATTTTCAACTTGAAGAAAAATGAATAAAATGTGAAAAAGCATGTTTATTGTAAGCATTGTACACATGTGCACGTTGGCAGGCGCATTGATAACAGATTGACAATGTTTGTTGTTGAGGTGAAATAAGGGTTCCAGGGCCCTTTTACAAGACAAAGTTGCAATGATCATTATAATTTCACGCCGTTTTGATGGTAAGAAAAGCTGAACAAAGACTAAGAAATGCAGAACGTTTGTCCATGCAAATTTTCATCAGGCAAATGAAATGTTAATGCACAAGCAATAACCAAATTGCATGACAAAGAAGCCATTTCTCACAGCAGCAGTCACCATGCCTAAAGGACCCCTGACAAATTTTTGTTTTGACTTGAATGCTTTAATTAAGAGCATTGTGTCCGGTAGTCCCCAAACTTTGATCATAAATATTGCAATGTACTGTGTAATTAATGCAAGAATGGCTCCTTGTGACTAATTTTGGCATCACTGTAAAACTACTACTGGAATCACAAAAAATTACACAGAGAACAATCTCAGGAGTCATAAGACTATGTAGACTCGGGCTTTTGTGACGTTCAGAGCGCACTTTTTGAATTTGGGCACCATGCGTGGGGAAACAATGAGTCGGGATGGGTGTTCATTACGAATATTCCTCGAAGCGACAGGTTTAACTGACAAGCATAGTGCCCCAACTGCAAGACAAACAACACAAACATTTCAAGCTCGTAATTTTGGTGACATTGTTCCATTAACACAAATGCTCCTCAGTGTAGCCTGCACTAGCTTGGACTTATGCCAATGTCACTACATGTTTCTCAGAATGTTTGTGGTGGCTGACGAGAGCTGGAGCCCAGCTATGTTTGGCCGGTTGACTTTGTCACTTTCTCGTGTCTCACCAGCACGAAGAGTGCAGTTACTATCAATATCACCAGCTATCTTCAGCTGCAGTAGCCATACCGACCAACACGCTGCGGCGTTAGCACTAGTCAGCAATAAGCATGCTGATGGCTTCGCATAGGAAACAATTACACTGATCCAGTCAGATTCCTGCAAACATCTTGGGTTGACTCACGCTATGTGGAAGCTGCTACGTGTCACAAAGCTAAGAAACAAAAAAATCAGGCTGCGCCCTAGCAAGATGAGTCACTACAACACAGTGCGGCATGCATTTTAGCTGGTTAGTACAGTGTTTCCTGTAGAAAACAGTGCTAAAGGATGGGACAAAGCAGGGACACAACCATGGCAGAGACACAACCATGGCACTGACTAACAGCCAAATGTGTCTTATTCTTCCAGTCTAGGTATATACACTCCACCACTAATCTGAAGGGTGAGAAAAAGCAAAAAAAAGACACACACAAATGTTGGCTGACTCAGGAGGAAAGAAATGCTCAATAAGACAGGAGAGGTAACTCCTTCAGAGAGAGGGAAATATAAGGGAAACTGATGCATGTTTCGCCGCCGTTGTAAATGATACGCTTCAGAAATGAGGGGCATGCATTTATCATGATTCTATTTTTTTTGTTTCCTTGAGATTGTGGTAAAGTATATATACGCGGATTAGAAGAATAAAACGAATTTGCTTGTTAGTCAGCGCCGTAGTTTGTGTCCTTGCTTCGTCCCGTCTTTAGTGTTATTTTCTGCTAGAAATCTCTACAACACGAAACAAAATTTACAACACCTTAACGTTTCTTGTTTTGTGTACACGTAGGCAGTCCTAACTTTAAATCAAATGCGCATCGCTTGCATTAAGCGCTCACGCTTCTCCTCGCCTTGGCGACGCAGTGCATCTTCAGTTGATGCAAGCGGGCCATTGTTGGGGGGAACATCATCCGGTTGTGCCTCCCATTCCCACGGTGCATGTTCATCATCGATGTACGGCGGCACATCCACATCACCACAATTAATGCACATATTGTGCAAAACACAACAAGCTATAATGAACTTGTTCATTTTGTCTACAAACAGAAAGTCCAGGTGCAGCAGCTGGCGGAACCTGGCCTTGAGGTCTCCAAAGGCATTCTCAATCTTCACTCTCGTTGCCGAAAGTGATAATTGAAGGCGCGCTGCCTCGCGTCAAGGTGACCATAATTCCTGAATGGGGTTATGAGGTAATCTCGAAGCGGGTAGGCAGCGTCCCCGAGAACGTGGTACTTCCCGGAACAGCACACATGCGGCAACTTTGAAGAAAGCCTCGATGTCCTGAAGATTCTCGAATCGTGAATCTTGCTGGGGTGTCCAGTAGTCACATCGAGAAACTTCTTTTTGTGATCACACAGAGCTTGCAGTGTCAGTGACGGATAACTGTGCCTGTTCACATAGGTTGAACGCACTTTTTTTGCAGGGCAGCGGATGCTTATGTAGGATCCGTCAATGCAACCGATCGTGTTGGGCACTCCTGACACCTGTGACAGTGAGAGAAAAAGAACACACCTGTAGTGAACTTCTTGAAGTAAATAATCTTAACACTTGATGCAGTAGTTTTGTTGGTCTTAGCGGAGTTAACTTTAGGTGACACAAGTCTTTTACATGCCAGAACTATGGAATCATTGTACGGAACACCACAGCAAAAGGCATTAGAAATTTTAAGTGCCAGGGGTCCCTTTCAGGGTGTCTACCAATTTCATATTTCTAAATTCCTTGAATTTCCCAGGTTTTCCATCATGATTCAAAGCAAATTCCATGACTGCCACGTTTGCATGGAAAACACTGTACACTGCAAACAAACCCGAGTAGAAAAAAAAAACCGGGCGCTCTATAAAGGTAAACATAATTACCAGACGCACTCAAAATGTTCTCAGGGCATGCGACAATTGTGAAAAAACATGTAAATCTGGCCAAAATAAAACCCCTGAGCTAGGCAGTGAGCAAGTCAGCTGTTTGATGTTCCGAAGAACCAGGAAGAAAACACACAAGTTAAGAGTAACCGCAGATGAAGTTTGAAGGTGTCTGCGATCGTTTGACATCGCAGTCAAAGCTGCTGAGAAACTTAGAAGTGGTGCCATTTGGTGGCATTCGTGTAAAATGAAAACACAGGAGCCTGGCCGGTTCTGCCACTGGAGTAAAATCTATTTTACTATAATGGCTGTAGCCCACGCCGGTTAGGATGTGGATTGGATTTAATTAGATCGACCTGAACTACTGTATTTACTGACTCACCTATTTATATGTAGATTAGATTAGAACTGATTCGACCTAGATTGATGTATTTACTATTGATTTGCGCCGCCGCCTAATTTGCACACCTCTAAAGTATACTTTTCAACAAAAAAAGTAAATAACTACTACTCGCATATTCTATGTATCTTGCCTTGACAACGAGTAACGACAACGTTGCAAGAACATAGCCATACTGCAAAATGTTTTTTTTTTTTTACGACAAGCACATGCATTTATCTGGGCTGTCATACTTGAAGTGAAATGAAAGCTGGGGTCAACGTTTAAAGTGCTGACATTTGAATATGTGGTGGTGAGAATGAATTTGTCAAGGTGGAACAGTTTCCTTGATTCTATAGATGAATCATGAATGTCCGCATGTTACCTTGATTTACGTACTCTGCTGTAGACGTGACACTGAAAAATAATTGCAGATTTATTTACACAATCTCACAAACTGAAATGAAAAATTTAGCTGAAGTTACCCAAGTTCTACCCTGGAAACACGAGCTACCAGCATAAGTGTGTAGCTGAAGACGTTTGGTGTTGCACCACCAATAATAATAATAATAATAATAATAATAATATTATTATTATTATTATTATTATTATTATTATTATTATTATTATTATTATTAAAAGACATGAGTAGCCCAGCAAGCTTCAGCTGATAGCAGTTCTAGCCTAGAAAAACCAGACGGCCTTCAAGCCGGGCCGAAATCGTGGCATAGACAAAACATGCATAAATCTACAGACGTGAGTCAGATATGCCGTGTGATATGTAGAAGCAACAGGCACCAAAAGAGTGGATATACCAACATGGATGTTAAAGAATGCTTTAGCCAATGTGAAGGACAAGTTGCCGAGCAGAAATTTCCTTAGTCTAGTTTATGCCATAGGCTGACATAATTGTGACCAGTACATCGGTGAAACTGGTAAAAGTTAAACAACACAAATATGATACCACAAAACGACGCGTGGCCTCGACTGCCCTCCCTGAACACACGGAATCACAGACCACCAAATAGACTTGTAAAACTCTCGAATCCAGATACAGACAACTGTACATACGCTGCACAGGAGTGATGGGAGGCTTCTGACAATGTACCTCTCTCTGCTTACGTCACGTATTTAGGCGTACTGAAGTACACTGTGCCTTTTTCATGACTTTTAAACAAGGCTCTCTCCCATATGAGGTACTGAAATGTCAGTAAACTTTGTGTTCTATGGGTCCCTTTCGCGTTTACACTCAGAAGCAAGAGTTATGCACTGTCCTTTTTTTTTTTTCACACACCTTCCAGCAGCCCACTGTAGTTGCAGCTGAGAGACTTTTTAAGCTTTGATGAATGGCGATGCTTATTTTTGTGACGGTCCCACAGAACTGCTGTCAGTTTTCATGACCTGGCCTGGTTTTTTTGAAATTCCCTGACTTTTCCACGTTGGCAGACACCCTGCTTTTATGTGCACTGTAAATGAACAATACATGTTTCTCTAGCATTTCTCATTTGATAGTGAGACTGCTTGACAATAACCCCATCTTTCAAGCGCAACTTAGTACCACATCCCCTGTGCCCCAACGGCAGCTTAACCTGCTACAATCAATGTATTATGTGACTATTCTCTAAAGTAAGCTTCAATTAGACAACTCATTTGTTGTGTTTGCCATGGAACAGTGAAATACCTAAAATTCTTACTTGTTCGAAGTCCGCTGACAGCTGATCAAGATCTCCTGGAAATGATATTACCTCTTCGGCTATATCAAGGAAATATTCGAGCGTGCGCTCCACGACTCTAAATGCTGTCGCAGTTGCCATGCCAAAGCGTCCAGCAACGTCCCTCAGGCACGCCTTGTTTGCAGCAAACCTGACACAGCAAACACACATTATGGAAGAAAGTGATCAAGTAAAGCCTGCTTTGTGAAATAAAGGCATGAAATATTTGCATCAAAATTAGCAGCCGTAAGAAAAGTAGAAGCTCTTAACACTGTTCTCTCTGGCTGTGCAGTTGCAAGCGGTCATATTTCATTGGTTTCCATTGCATCACACTTAGCAACTTTCAAGGACAAAAAGCACAAGCGGCGTAGCCACGGGAAGGCTACTAGGGAGATTTAACGCCGCCGAAATTGTTAAATTTCACATGTGTATATTCTCTACACACGCGCACATAAACACACGAACAAAAATTTATAATGGTTGGACTCCCCGTCAAAATTCTGCGCACGCAACGAAAAAACGTACTTCTACGCCGAAGCACTTGAAAGCATTAAGATTATACACACTGGTAGGCATGACTTTTAAAACAGCGTGCAGACTTACCACAGAAAGACCAGAATGTGCTCTTCCGCGGTTTTCGAGGGGGACCCCACCACGATCACTGCATGGGTAGTGACGCGAGCCTTCAAAACCACGGATCAACGTTTCCGCGACACGCCTCGACACCCTGAAGTCTTGACGGAACTGCAGAGAAGGAAATGATAAAAAGATGAAATTAGGTTCATGTAGTATTATGAAAAGAGGGAGCTCCGCGCTTACCTGCTCGTCTGTGTACAGCCGCGCAACGTTCTCGATGAACCCCAAAATTTTGGGACGTTCGCGGTGGGACTCCGAAAAAGTTTCCCGAAAGAAGGCTTCGCATAGCGCTTGTCTTTCCTCGAAGTCTTCGTCGTCTGAGCTGGACGAGCTGCTGCTTGAAGTGCTTTCGTCGCTAGACAGAAGTTCCGCCAAGGCAGCGAACGCAGCCATTTTGCAAAACTCAGCAACGTACAACGACGGAAGTGACGTATGCTGCTCGTCGTGTTTCCGCCCGAATCTGCGACTTGTCGGCGGAGCAGTGCGAGCAATCCGCCTCGGAGCGAGCTGCTCTGAAACTACCAGTGAAAAGCGCGGATCCACTCTGAATCTACCAGTGAAATGCGGTTTCGTCGCCACGGAGCAAAAAAACCTGCTCCGAATCTACCAGTGAAAAACAGCATTACTCACTGCCCCTGCTGCACGGACTCCCAGCCTCCACCGAAAGGAGACTTCACTTGTTATTGGCAAGGAGTTTGAGGGTATGTCTGGGTTTACCACGGTCAACTTCCAGTGATTTAGTGTATGCGGAGGCTCGAGAGCCACCTTTGGCAGTACTGCGAACTAAAGAAACATCTCGAAATTTATTTAGAATTTTCAGGCAACATGAAAGTCATTTTTTATCTGGTGCACTAACACAAAGAACGGCAACGAGACTACAAGATACTATATCATCATTTCAAGCAGTAGTACCAGAATTTAAACAATGGAAACCTTCAAAACCACCTTGGACGCTGCCACTTCTCAACGTTATCCGTGAAATAGACGGCATAGAGAAGAAAGCAGCCATGGCACCTCTAGTAGCGGCACAGTTGGTACTTCATCAGCTTCATGTAATGCATAATGAAAAACGAAGATATATACAGATGGATCATGCACAGAAGAAGCGTCAGCCTGTGCGGTCTTTATACCCGAAATTCAGGAAAAGAAGATGTACAAATTATCGCACAAATCTTCATCGACGACAGCAGAATTGGTGGCTATCTTTGAAGCAGTTAAGCTTATCTGCGAGAATCCAGATCCACGAAAATGGGTGATATGCACTGATAGCAAACCTGCTCTTCAGCTAATCAGAAATGTGAGATCACCTTACAGAAATGGTGAAATACCACAATGTATTGCAGAAACTGTGGAATATGCCTCATCGCAGGGTCACAACATCGTATTTCAATGGATATCCAGCCACATTGGAATAAAGGGAAATGAAGATGCTGATAGTCTCGCGAAGAAAGCATTGAAGGAAGGACGGGATTGCACAATCCCTATATCTGGAACGGATATTCGACATTTTATATCGCAAGGAGCTAACCATTGTTCGATGGAGAAGTGGTTTGAGAGCCCTAAGTCAAAGGAAACGGTACTTTATGAAGTTGATCCACACAGAAAATTTTCCATAGCGACAGACCTTCCACGACACCTAGAGACATTGATCCACCGACTTAGATTGGAAGTAGCATACACAAACAGCTTCCTGCACAAGATACATCGATCCAACTCACCGAAATGCGATTGTGGTCATGCAGAAGAAAATGTTCGCCATATTCTTTTGGAGTGCATTAAATACGCGAAAGAAAGAGAAAAATTAAAGAACAAATTAGCAAGTTTGGACAGACGGCCCCTCACAATAAAGAAAATACTCGGACCATGGCCTGAGATGCATCTTCAGAAAAAGGCAATAATCTTCCTGACAGACTTTTTGTGGAGACCGGACTGGACAAGCGCCTATGACTGACAGCCAGAATGAGTATTATGTAAAGTGTGGTCATGTATATACTGGCATTAGAGTAGTAAGGTGTGCGTGAAAGTAGTTTATGACTGTGTGAACTGCGTGAAGAAAACTGTGTATTGACATGTTATTTGAACTGGTTTCAGTGTGCTATTATGTTTTTTTTCCTTTTCCGTATTGTTAATTTTTGGGTACCGTTCTTTATTATTATTTTATTTTTCGCTGCAGAACTATGTGATATGGAGTAGCCGAGGCAATAGGCTCCTCAACCTCTCCACAGCAAAACAGTTAAAACAACAGCAACAACAACAACAATATCTTCATTCTTGATCACACTGTGATCATTTACAAGTATCGTTCTTTTACGAAAGCTTCAAGCACTGTTACGGTTATATAGTTCTGTCGTGGCCCGATTGAACCCGTTGAATATTATATTTCTCTGCGAGCTAAAATCACTGTGACACGATTCAGAAATAAAGCAAACGAAGGGCGTTTGTCTTTACAGACAGTTCAGGGGCATTCACGCTTTCTTGTTTTATTACCTTGACGTGATCGTCTAATACACTCACTGAAGAGTCGATGGTGTCTAAAGATAACTTCCCGACGAAGCCGATGACCATATGAAAGCCTACCTGCTGTGCAAACAAACATTGTAGCAGAATCTAAGGGGTTCTAAAGGGACATCGACCAGGTCAAATATTTGTTCAAGGATAAAAACAAACCAACAATGTTAAGCCAAGGCTCAAGCTACGGCTGTACCATCTTTATTTAAAGAACGTGTCTTATTGCGAAGGTGATTTTTTGTTTATGTCGTTTTTCCTGTTGTAGTATTTCTGCCAGAACTATTCCGATACTTGCTTGTGATTGTTGGCTTCCTTCTTTATGACGGTTTCGTACGCTTCACCAATTTTGCTGCCATACGTGCAGTAAGTGTTACAGTATAGCACACGTTGCCGGTAGTCTATCCCACTGCGTTTTTCATACCAGGGACCGCACATGTGTTCTTCGCGCTTTAATAAGCACTTACTAGTTCATATTAAACTGCGTATTCTAGTGTTAGTTGGCGCTGAATGGCGCTTAAACGCAGTGATTGGTCGCGCCTCTTTTCTGATCTTGTCTGCATGGCCTATATTCATACTTTGAAGCACTTATCGAAGCGCCTACACACTGTTGTGTCATAGTTCGTGCAGTGAGTGTCAGTGTACGAAATAGTGCGCACTTGACGTCTTTTCAAACTTGAGACCATAAATGCGGCTTCTCCACAGAGTATCACACCTTCACTGATGCCTTTATCTCAAGCTGTCCTAGGAGGTAGCGTGCTTGCATCTTGTTTTATGTGGGATATTTCAAAAAACGTCTCCAAAATTTTCACAAATTAGGAAAATACCATAGTTCCTGGTTGCCTTATAATTGTTTTTGCTGCTGCCTCAAGTTTTTTATAATCGCCAAAAATGCGACTTGGAATAATATTTATCCAAGTAAAAATAAGTAAACTCTTATTAGTAGAGTTTGGTGGTTATGCCAAATGAGATATTTGAAGATCTTCATGCGAGGTATTCTTCGCAGATTTGAGATGTAGGATTATCACCTTTTAGTATTTATAGTGGTGTAATGAGTTTGAACCAAATTCAAAAGAGCAACTAGAGCCGAAGAATTCAAGAGTGAAACAAGCAGATGACCAGAATTAGATCACTGTTCAGGACAACAATTGCAAATGTGCAGTTATTTCGCGCTAATTATCGTATAAGCACCATGCATGCTAGGTTCGCAAGCGTATAACCCAAACATCCGGATAAAAAATTTGTTCATGGTTGATATAACGAGAATATCTTCTTGTAGGACGTCTCAAATGAATATGATGGTTTTTTTTGCACATTTTCATTTCAGTTTCACAGCTCAAGTTGGTTAATTTTTATTTATTTAGAGGTTGTTACTAAAGGCCGCTTGTTCAAAACGTCGAGGTCGAAACGGGTTTCAAAGTACTTATACTTTTTAGTTCGAAATAACCACCTAACTCTACTAAATAGAGCGTACTAAATTTAAATATACTCAATTCTGTTACAAGTGATGTCGTTACCCCCATTAATATTCCTGCGGTTACGGAAGAAGCAATTGGGAAGGAAGCGAACAAATCTTCCACTTCCCATAGTTTTGAACGTATCTAACATTTTTTTCAAACGACATGTGGGCGACTCAATGGTCAATCTATTATAACATGGCGAACAGTATAGTTTTTAAATGAATTACCGAAGATGTTGAAGAGTACTTACTGAGCAAATCACTAGCGCGTGATAAATAATGCATTGCTTATGATGTGTTAGTTATTTACCCTCAATGGTATCGAAAACCTTTATGTAGGTCCATCGGGGCATGAACTAGCATGTAGCGGGCCACCACCGCATCGGGACAGATAGGCGTAATCTCTCCAGCACGTCGTGGGTCCGTTCTAATTCTCTAAGCGACGTCCTTAAATCCGTGCTCAGTAGCGCAGCATCCTACATGGACGATGTAAAGTTTTCGACCCGTAACGCAAGGCACCGCAGAGTAAATGATCTAAGGTGGCAAAGTCTCGATGGCATTTTCAATTGAGGTCTGAACATTTCATAGCTAACTGACACGAGAACTTCTCGAACCACCGGAGCACAAAGAGCGGAACTTGACAAGCTGTCTGCCATACCATTTAGTTCTATCCCTGTGCGGTTGCGCACACAGACCCGCTTAGTTAGAGTCAAACGAGAAGAAACAGGCCAACGAAAAGTACGCTTGAAGAACTATTTGTGGCGCAAGATAAGCCCAGAGGAGAAGGATCTTAATGTAACAAATCACACAGCGACACATTCCCCCCTCCAGAATGCAAGTAGGCGGCAGATATGCATTCCCTGATCGCTCTTTTTTAAATTTTCATGAGTAGGCTTACTAAGCTCCTTTTTACTTGTGTAGCTGCATTGTGCATTCATTGTTTGTGTATGATTGAGTTGTTGTCAGAGACGTCACTGCCAAAAACTTGTTTTTTATTTGAGCTGATCTGCCTGGCCCATTCCAGACAGGACGTACCATAGCAGCAGCAAAGTGAGCACTTCAGGTTAGGCTAGGTAGCAACGCACACCAATGTAGTACATACTCGTTCAGTGCCGTAATGAGAGCGTTGCTGCTGTTTACACAGTAGCTACGCTGTTCGCTACTGAAACAACGCGCTGCCCATGGTGCCCTATAACAGTTTACACGTGGTGTCACGGCAAGACAAGAAAGACAATGGCAATGTTAATTAAAATTAATCACCCAGGCTTGTACTCCGACCAGGTGGTCTAATGGCTAAGGCACTCGGCTGCAATACCACAGGTCAAGAAATTGAATACTGGTGTGGTGGCTGCACTTTCGGTAGAGGCAAAAATGATAGAAGTTCGTTTACACACAATTGGCGGCACACAACGAAAGACCCCAGGTTGTTGAAACTTCCGGAAGTTTACACCATGGCGTCTTTCATAACGATATTGTGCTTTTGGGACGATAAACCCTATAAATTATTCTTATTGTCCTCTGGTTTGAATAATGAATGGCATGTCTAAGTGCCAAGAAGCTACAACAGTATCCCCGTGGAACAGAAAGTACGCCGCAGGGAAGTAGCGAACGAGTCAATATCTCGCTCTGGCATTAATGCAGAGAGCTATGTCACTGCCCTGTTGGCAGGGCATGTGTAAGCAAATTATGCAAGTAAAGATCGTCCATGTAATTATGGAAGTAAAGACCGTCCATGTAACAGCGCGCGAGCATAGGAGAACGTAATGTTTCGTTTAAAACACTTCGGTGCTGGCTAATAACATGATAAATAGAAGAGCAAAAGATTGAATGTATGAATGACAAGAACGGAGAAGGCTAACTACAAAAGAAAGAAACAAAGTAAGAATGAGAGAAGGAAAGAAACAAAAACAAAAAAAGAAAAAGAGCGAGAAAGAAAGAAAAGGAAGTAAAAATTGAAACTAAGAAAGACAGAAAAAAAGAGAGGAAGAAAGAGAAATAAAGAAAGAAAGCATAAAAATTGTTGGGATTTAACGCCCCAAATCCGTTATGTGATTATGACAAACGCCGCAGAGAAAGACTCTGAAAATTTCGATCACCTGGGTTTGTCTGCTGTGCACCTAAATGTAAGTACAAGGGCATCAAAAATTTTTGCCTCCATCGAAAATGCGGCCAATGCAGCCGCGAAGCTCGACAGACATCAAAAAGGCTTCATTCAGGTAAAGGATCCCCAACTACAAAGAACTACTAATCTAGGTTTTTGCGATGGTACTATTTCTTCGTTTCCTCAGCTTGTCTAGCGAGGTAATAAACTGCAGCTTAACGCTACCTTTCCTTAAAAGAAGTCGTTGCGTGAAGTATGCTATGGATCCATGGGCTTTTGGTACAAAACATGAGTCAAGGTAAAACAAACATATCTCTGACATATTTCTTTAATTGTAATGAACAACAAAGAAAGCCTTCCTATAAGACGCACTTTTCAAGGAGAAAAGTTTTCGCCTCGGCTGTGTAAAGAATCGTGAAGAGACACCGTTTAATAATAGCCTAACAATGATCTTTAGAGAAGGTTCGTATTTGTTAAGCGAACAATAACTACGAACTAACCCGTTTTCTACCCTTTTACAGGGTTGGTTCAAACCAACTATATGCACCAGTAAATTGTCTTGGCTGCTCGTTCTACTTGCTACAAAAAAAACTAATAAAAAGAATGCTTCGCTCAGCAAAAGAGATTTCGAAGAGCTCCTGTAAAGCGTGCTCTTACTGTTAGTGCTTGTTGCTCTGCAAAAAAAGTCAACTTACGCACTTAATGTCGTCTTTTCACGTAAAGAGACGACCTTAAGTCCGCAAGGTTAAGCTACGTAGCTTAACCTTCATCAGATCCGCCAAATGACGACCGTTTCGGAAGATTTGAAGCACACAATGGCGACATAAAATAGCCAATTTTTTCAGTGGCCAGGACGAAAATGTTCACTCTGGTGAAATTTGGACAGCAATTTTTTTGCGATAGAAACTGTGTGATAGAGAATATCTCATAAAACAAATATTTCACACACGCGTGCATTACGGAATAAAATGGCTGCGAATATATTGTGTGTTTTGGCAGCCTACTTTATTATCCTGCGTAAAGCTGCCAGCGGCTAATGTTGGTGTGCACTATTATGTGCTTACCTTGCTGCGATAAACTCCTGCTAAAAATCGTCAAATCACGTAAGCGACATAACATTCACATTTAAAGGATAGATAGCTTTCTTCATATATTTATGAACCATCGTCCCGAAAAGAACTTTGATGGGATACGAAAAAGCAGTGGTGCGCATTGACCTAGTTGAAACGGGTGTCGATGGAAGTGCTGGAAAAACAGTTTGAAGCGAAACTCGGTGTAGCGTTTACTCGAGTGAACCTTTGAAACTCAATAACACGGCAGGCGTGTTGGGTTTTTGTAAGTTTTATCCCAGAATTACTGTTCGCACGAGGTGCGCTCGAACGCGGCGAGTGGTGGAGAGGGTGAAGCGAGAGAGATGACACGCTGAGAGGGGTGACAGGCTAGGGAGAGAGTGACGTCAACACGCGCGTACTGCGAAGGAAGGCGTGACCTACTTGGCACCACCCCCACACCTGTGGCCAGGGGAGTGTATTGCGCACGGAGGGACAGCGTTACACAGGCTAGTCAAAGACCTGCTTCGCATGTAATAATTGGTGGAATGTTTATTGACTTCTTATCAGTCTTATATCAGCCCCTTGAACTATTGGTGCTAAAGGACAACACATTTATCAGAGGCGACTATTTAGTATTTTAAATCGTAAAATACACCGCATATCCGCATACAGCACGCCAGTCAAGAGCAATAAAGATAATTTTAAAGTTACACACGCATAGTCTGCGTAAGTCTAGCTAAGTGAGTACTTTGTGGCATACACAAGTGTGCAGTAAATAGTAAAAGCAGATTTGTCATAAATTTCTCTAAAAGTACCGCTGATATTCCTGCTGTCTCATTATGTCTATCTGAAGCTTCGACGCTTAGTTCCATACTGGTTGGAAAATTTTTCGTATTTGAACGGCACCGAACACTGAGCACCTCACTAGGAGGCTCATCTAACATTGTGGACCTTGGGGCACAACCTGTAGCTGATAATTAAAAATGGATATTATAGTTGTTACCAAAAAGGTACATGTAAAGTTGTATTTTTCCTTCTTGTGTTTCTTTTTTCAATGAGCTGTCTGTTTGGTTCAGAACTCCTGCGAATAACTTAGGTCTTCCCTGCCTATGTATTCATTAACGAAGTGTTACACACACAAACTGTTCTAGTTGTGCATACAAGCGTGTTAAAAAGCCGGTGACGTTCAAAAAAAATCATAAGCTAAACTGAAAAGAGGCCACGTCTATTAGTAATCAATGGGTTCTAGCTTACCCGTTGCATTTATTTTCCTAGGCGTTTTGAAACAAGTGTGAAAAAACTTAACCCGAAAGACCTGACAGTGAATATTAACTATTAAAATCACACTCACCACTGGACTACTCTCCTCGTAATAAGGCTCATCACGTCGTGCGCGTAATTCTGCCCGACCTGCTGGTATTGACACGAGCGCGGTTTGTGGGATGTATTCTTGCATGTGCGCTTTAGTGAATGCGTGCGAGAACAATGGAATTCCAAGCTGCACCTAGTTTCTCCAATATGACTAGTCTCGCACAGGTACATGAATTTCTAAACCACAACACCACTAAGTATTCAGACCACTAATATTCACTACGCGTGCGAGAACAATGGAATGCCAAGCTGCACCTACATAGTTTCTCCAATATGACTAGTCTCGCACAGGGACATGAATTTCTAAACCACAACACCACTAAGTATTCAGACCTCTAATATTCACTCGTAATGTACTACATCTATCACAGAAGAGCTTTGTTAAGAAAAAGCAACGACATTATCAACCAGACAATCAGTTGGCGACTAACAATTCAGCAAAATAATTCACTTTACTGTCAGCACCTTTCTTTTCGATATAATACCACCGTCTACTCTAATATGGTAATTCGCAACATCGCGCTTGCAAACCGGACAAGTGCGTGGTTAACCTCCCTGCATTCTCTCCTTTTGTTCTTTCTTCCTTCATTTGTGGTAACATTCAAACAGCCTCTTTTTAGAGGTACAATCAAGGGGGTGCAAGCTAATTGCCCATAATTGATCTCTCTTGGGCAATCCAATTAGGGTTAGAGAACGACCATAGGATGGCCTCTTTAGTGTTGCCAACGCACGAGACCAAAAAGAAAAAAAAACATCACGACAGAAAACATGAAACATGGGCTGTGCTCTGCGGCATAGTACATGGATGTGGAAGCGAGCAGTCGGGACTTCCCTTTCAGGTGGTACACAACGCGCAGTGTTATGCGTCCTATGTTGCTAGGAGACAGCCTGTGTTGAGCGTGCGCGTTAATCGAGAGCTAAAAGCATTTTGCTGTAAGGACATGGAATGGGTGGTGATTTTGTAGTTAGACAAGCAGATGATAAGTAAGGATTTGGGATGAAACATTCGTAGTTGGTAGCCAAAGACCACGCAGTTACGAGTGGAAGTCGCTCTCAGCCGATTACGAGACCACTGCTAATGGTCGATGTAATAAGTTAAGCGTCTATTCATTGCAGTCTTACGGATGTATAGTAACGGTGACTCGCAAATTAAGTACCTTGCATAAGTAAGCGTATGTTCCTATTATCGAAAACTATATGGTTTACGTTTATATACGGCATCATTTTTTTGTTTTTCATATATTCTTGGGGCTATTAGTGCTACTATTACAGTTACGACTCTATATCTTACTTTCGTGTTATCTTAAATACCGCCACTTTGGGAATTAAGAAAAGTGTAAAATTTAAGGGCTCGTTTTTTTATTACACACAGAGTATTGAGAACTAACCAACAATAATACGAGGAACCTGTAGGGATTCTTATAAGAAGTAATTGTGGTGTAAATGTGAATAAATAAAAGTGAACGTAAGGATGACTTTCCACCTCTCCTAAGAAGATTACGTAGTACGTGGCCCCATAGCAAGCAAAAAGAGTGTTCCACACTCGCCCCAATGGCAACACGTGGTGCTGAATTAAGCACTCACTTGTGAATGCTCATTTATAACCTATAATGTGGACGGTTGGACGACGCGTTATTCGAAGGTCGCAGGCTCGGATACTTCTAATGGCAAGTTACCTTTGCGTCCACTTTTGTTTATTCATGTTTACAATATAAATACTTTTATTACCGACTCTAGATGTTTTCGGGCATTCTTGTTTGTTAATTCTTATTGATGCAGTTTTCTAGGGGTTTATTCTTGTGATTTATAGTCTGGTGGGTCATTGCTGGCCTTCAAACGGTAACGACTTTTTATTTTTACTCTGGTGTGTTTGGAAATATTTTGAACTGCAGAATTACGTTTTCTTGTCCCGACTACATACTTTCAACATGGGACACGTGCGTTTTCAACGTAATGTTCATGAAGCGGCCGCTTGTAATTTTAAACCAAGTCCGCTTTACAGCCGGTACCTCTAAACTATATGTACGATAGACAGCAATCGGCTTTATCAGGTGAGGTCACTCCTGAGAAGACATACTGCATTCCTTGCCAGGGGCCGAAAGCTTTTCTTAGAAATGACAAAACATGCATGTTTATTAAAAGCCCGCCTACGCGGTATATGTTGGCTACATTCTTCAAACTGGGTCAATACTTATGTGAACTACGGTACCATTACCAGTTTATTTTCATTGCCCAAGCAGTCCATGGTTATTTATGGGTTACTACTACTACCAACTTTTACCCGTTTCATGAAACCGTGACGAGTGCATTCTAGTTAAGTATCAGGGCATCCCGCCAGCTGCACACGTGCAATGCGGTAGGAGTGTCGTATTCACTCGCTATTTCACTGTTTAGTGAACGCAGTGAGTGGATACAGCCTGCGTGTTGTCACCTCAGCCTCCAATAAACCAGCCAGAATTTGTCACAATTTCCAAGAAATTTTCTCACCCACATCGTAAGTAATGCACAATGTGCGCTGAAAAACCACTGACTCTTGTACGTACGATACAAGTCAGTCGTCGTTTAGAAGTTGCCTCTTTCGGGCATGCTACTTAACTTAGGCTAAACCGTATATGCTATAAAGTTTAGTTTAAAATAGCACGTGTTGTTGTTGAAGTTCTCAGGTGGCACACACTTGCAGCCCCAGGGCAGAAAATGGAGGTATCTATCACCGGCTAGTAACAGCGACATTTAGCTCCATCATACCAGGTCACAAAGATGATACAATGCGGAAGTCTCTAAATTTGATGGTGAAGTGTAAAAGTGTGTAAAGAAGGTGCATGCGACCACCAGCATGGAAGAAGTTCAATTATGAGGTGACAGCTTACCACACGATATTTTCACCTGCGTTCAAAGCCTATTTAAAGACGGTCCTTTGCATTTCGCCGTGATGGCGTAGCATTTACGGTGATCAGATATTGCCCGGAGGAGGCGTGGGTTCGATCCCCGAAGCGGCGGTCATGTTTCGATGAGCTGAATTGGTAGAGGCCTATGTATACTGTGCTTTGTCAGTGCATTCAGGCGAAAGATGGTCGTAATTTCTGAAAACGTTCACTGAGACGTCTGTCAAAATCATAGCGTGGCTATGGCACGTTGAAACTCAATATAATAAAATAGTACCAATTTCCACGTATTTTTAATATATGATCGAAGCAGCATCACGAACACCGTGATAATTTATTGGTTGTGTGGGTTGTGGCAGAAATGTTTTGGATTATTATCGTAAGGATGTTTTTCTTTATTTTTCAGCAAACTTCCTGATTTCTTGTGAGCTTCAGATCAATACTCTGGCGGTGTTAGAGGGCCGCCAACCATATTTAGTTTTCACCACACTGTTTGTCCGCTTGCTCAAAAATCGAAACGTATGCGCCTTTTGAAGCGAGAAATGCAATGTCTCTCTTTCGCAACATTTTTTTTTCAGAAACGAAGCAAGACGACACTAAACATATAGAACAAATAGTTTCTATCAGATAGGCGTAGCACAAAAAAAAAAGACCCACAGATAAATTTTCTATTGCTCACGACAATGGCGTCCTCAAAACCGATAGGGAAAAAATCATTCGCGTGAATTTCATCTGTCTGGGAGCATCCGCTTCTTTTCAAAGCATGAAAAGAACTTCTGCGTTTTCGCAATGAAAATGCTTTTACCGGCTTACCTGTGCGGCCCCCAGACGAATATTTTTGAAAGTTCCCTCTGGATCTCTGCTAATCGATGTTTCTTTTTACTTATCTTGAATACATGATTTGAGTGGTCGAATAAAAGGGAAAAAATGCGTTAGTTTTACTATTCCGAATGTGTTGTGAGAATGGTTCATCATTGGCTGCGTACGCTTTTTTTTATTTTAATGGAGCTATTTCTTTCAAACTATTTTCTTCACCTCGGAAATAAGCAAGTATCAGCTCGTGTAGGTAGGAATGGATTGGAAGTGATATTGAGATGTTTTTATTCTGCAGTGAACATCACATAGGTTGTCATAATGATACAATTTTCGATTGGACTAATTCCACTCCTAATTCGTATCCCTGAAGGAAAGACCAGCTATGAAGGAAATATAGGCAAAGCCATACCTAAATGCCCGAAACTTTAGTTTTTTATCAGGCACTCCTACATAATACGTATGGTGTCGAGTCACTTATTGAATCAAGCAATGATACATCCATTAGGTTGAATAAAAAGTATCCCTCGATCGTGCGATGTGCTTACACATCTGTTAAGTAGCTCTGTTTGTGTAATGCCTCCTAGAAATATTTGAAAGACATTAGTTTATTCTCGCGTCGATGTGTCTGTTCGTTCTTTTTCACCAAGACGCATTCTGTTGGTGATGTATAAGACGTTGTTTTCAGTCCTGCATTCATTTATGGTGATGGATTTGTCTCGGCAGAATTCATGTCGCAGGCTAGCGCACAAGGATTTGTTAGTTAGCTGCCACCTCCCGCTGAAGTCACACCCCTCCTAACGGCTTCTGGAAAGAACTGTGTTTTTTATTTTTATTTAAAATAAAATGCGGAACAAAGGAAAAGGGCCCAAGCAGGAGGGGCTTAAGAAGAACAGTACAATATCATAATATGGAAGCAACATTGTAAGTCTGCATCAACTATAAGTCCAGCATTAGAAACGTTGGCAAATGTACATAAAATGTCCAAGTATAGAACAATAAAACAAGAAAGAAACACGGTATATTCATGAACCCAATGATGACGAGCGGAACAGAACATCCGTCCTCCCATCCATGCAATCATTCGTCCCCCAGTGCGTCCGTGCGTCTGTGCGTCCATTCATCCAACCGTCCGTCCGTTCAATTGCGCATACGTCCACCAGTCTAAATGTCCGCCGATGCATCCGTCCATTGGTCTGTCCATTCGTGCATGAGTCCGTCCATCCGTGCTTCTATTCATGATTCCGTCCATCAGTCTTTCTGTCTGTCCATTTGTCTGACTGTCTGTTTGTATCTCTGCTTGCCTTTCTGTATGTCTGTTTGTCTGCCAGTCTGGCAACGAGCGCCAGCTGCCGTGGCCCTCCGCACCCACCACTCCGCTTTGTCCATGCCCCACAAACGCTCTGACACGTACGGTGACGGTCCAGGAGAGTGAGTGAGGCACTCCTTTCCCACGCACCCATGAAAAGTCCACGCAGCAGCCAAACAGAGAGTGACGGTATAACGCAATCTAGAATATCCTCGCTCAACGGCAGTTTGTAAGTACTTCTATGAGACAGCGCTGTCTATTTTAATGTTCAGGAGACACAGCCGGTTATGCCTGACGCAGAGAAGGTGAGACTAAGAGGAGCTTCACTGCTAAGTTACATCATCTCCCAATACAGGGAAGTATGTGTGGATGCGAATCAACGGGAATATGGTGAACGGCACCCACAGAAACTCGTGTACGTCGCCTTAAGCAAGTGCATCGCCACTCAAGGTCTGCCTGACTAACGCTGCCGGTGAGCAAGACTGTCGCACTTATAAAGAGCCGGTTCCTTAACGCGCACGCAGAGACATCGAACGTGATCCCGTGCTAACCAAAGCAGACGCGCTCCATCTCACGAAAATGTGGAATGCTGCCAGTCAAACAATCAACGGCTACGAACAAAGCAGACACGCTCTGTCTCACGGAGACGTTGAATGCGTTTCCACGATGAGCGTAGGAGGTGGGGAGCGTAGGAGAGGAAAGAGAGAGGAATGAGCACGTGCAGTGGAGGTCTGCACGCCACACTGCTGAGTTAGTTTTTGTTGACTTCACTGGCGAATCGGGAGAGAGAGGGGGGAGCGTAAGATTAGAGAGGGAGAGGACGCAAATGCGCAGTAGGGGTGGTGATGCCGCACACCGGATTGAACTCTACGATAAGCTGCGTCCCATCTAGAATAGAGAACCCACTTTCCCCTTTATTGCGAAGTGAAACGATGCGCTGCAAAAAAAGGAACAGAGTTTATTGGCACAAGAACACGAAATGGACGAGAGTAAGCGTTAGGAGTAAGCGAGAGCAAGTAGAAATATCAGCCGTCATGCAGACACTGTGGAATCAGGGCGTCGATGAAGTATATATAAACATCCTGGTGGAAATCTACAGGGGATCAACTGCTACCATAGTGCTTCATAAATAAAGCAACAGAATACCAATCAAGAAGAGTGTAAGACAGCGAGACACAATCTCCCCAATGCTATTTGCCGCGTGCTTTTACAAGAGGTTTTCAGAAGCCTAGAATGGGAACAGTTAGAGATAAGAGTTAATGGAGAATACTTTAGTAACCTGCGCTTCGCCAATGACATTGCGTTGCTGAGTAACTCAGGGGACGAATTGCAACTCATGATTACGGAGTTAGACAAGGAGAGCAGAAAGGTGGGTCTTAAAATTAATCTGCAGAAAACAAAAGAAATGTATAACAACCTCGGAAAAGAGCAGTGCTTCGAGATGGGTAATAGTGCACTTCAAGTTGTAAAAAACTATGTCTACTTAGGGCAGGTAATAACCACGGAGCCAAACCACGAGATTGAAGTAACTAGAAGAATAAGAATGGGGTGGAGCACATTTGACAAGCACTCTCAAGTTATGACAGATAGATGGACACTGTCCCTCAAGAGGAAGGTATAAAACAGCTGTATCTTGCCGGTACTTACTACGGAGCAGAAACCTGGCGACTTACAAAGAGGGTTCAGTTTAAATTGAGGACGACGCAGCGAGCAATGGAAAGAAAAATGGTAGGTGTAACCTTAAGAGACAAGAAGAGAGCAGAGTAGATTAGGGAACAAACAGGGGTTAAAGATATCATAGTTGAAATAAAGGGGAGGAAATGTACATGGGCCGGGCAAGTAGCGCGTAGACAGGATAACCGTTGGTCATTAAGGGTAACTAACTGGATTCCCAGAGAAGGCAAGCGGGTTAGGAGGAGACAGAAGGTTAGGTGGGCAGATGAGATTAGGAAGTTTGCGGGCGTAAATTGGCAGCAGCAAGCACAGGACCGGGTTAACTGGCGGAACATGGGAGAGGCCTTTGTCCTGCAGTGGACGTAGTCGGGTTGATGATGATGATGATGATGAAGCGTTAAAGATAGCAATATTGTCAATATTGGACAGGTTCACTAGGCAAGTTGTTCGAGCGTCTTATTGTCCGAGGGAGCAATGAACACTTCAAGAGGGTAATTCTTGTGCTATTATAAGGAAGGCTTTTAGGACTCAGCATATCGAAGCCTCGTCCGCTTTTCTTCGAGCAATTTTATAAAAGAGTACTTGTGAAAGGATAAACGGCTATCAATCAGTAAGAATGTGAATGTAAGGCTGAAAATTGTCCGTGATATAGTTACAACGTTCGAAGGTTATCAGTTATCATTAGGGCTGTTAAAGAGCCAGATGAGTGTTTTCTTAGAAAAAAAAGTGAATCGTTCCGATTTCAGATTTATCGATCCTATACTTAAGTGATACATTTCGTGAAAGGAGAGCAGCGTATGCGTATTCTAGTTTACGATAGATGAGCGAGTATTATAATCTTTAAAAACGAGTGTTGTGGGGAACCTGTTTTTATTCGTGCTTTAGAAAGCAAAGTCTACAGAAAGCTTAGTAATGCTTCTTTTTACGTGCCACAAACCACGTTGTTTGACTGATTCATATGTGGGGTTAACATCCCAAAACCATCATGTGATTTTGAGAGATGCCGTCGTGGAGGACTCCTGAAAATTTGACCACCTGGGATTCTTAAACGACCTAGTTTGAACGCCTACTTTCATCTTTCAACTCTGGTAATTCACATGCGAATCATTTTTAGCAAACTTCAGCGACTTTGAGCCTATGTTTCTACCTATTTATCTAACGCTTACGTTTGTGTGCTATTGTAATCAGCCGCTTAACTTCGCGTGCACTAAAATTAGCATGGGAGAGTAAGATGGTTTCAGGAATATCACGCGCTGGTAAACACATGAATACTGTCACATTCCTGAGAAATGGCTAACCTCCCTGTTCTGCTTTCTTCATTTCTTTCTCTTCCTCCTCCTCCTGTCATATTCCCGTCGCGTACGTCGTCTAACACTACACGCCAGACAGTGGCACATACCCATGGCGAGTATGTGCCACTGATATGCGTGTGTGTACCACAGGTGATTGACACTTAATATCTACCAAGGAACGACGAGAACACTCATGGGCAATTTTAACGCGCGAGCGTTACCTGACAGCGGTAGCGTCGGTAGCGATACCTGACATCGGTATAGCGTTCACCCGAGGAAAGCGAAGAATAAATGTCAGGGTCCCAGCTAGAAAAGAAGCTAAGCATTCTGCCTGGCAGTGAAGCATTCCACCACAGATCTACGCCAGGTCTCGGAATAACTTTTCAAATAGCTGCTAATCTTCGTGACATGTCACTAGTGGTTGTAGTGCTGCTTATACAATTTTATAAACTAACATATGTACCCCTTTGATACAGCCGTCACGTCGGATTAACGTCAATTGTGGTTAGGTGCTATGCACTTACTTTTTGTAGCAGTGTCCAGGGCCAGCATCTTGGTGAGCTTCAGCGCTCCCTATCAGCTTCTAGTGTTGCTAATACGCATGTCCCTGTTGGCATCGTTGCTAAAGTGCAGACAACTGGTTATATATACATCTGCAGCTCTTCAACTCACGTCTGTGCGTGCGACGTTTATGTGCTCATTTGGCGTCATTTCATGACGTGTCACTCAATAAAAAAATTCTGACATGCTCACTTTCCCTCCACATGCTTCGCGTAATGTCGATTCCCAAAGTACGTGTGATCTGCCGAATTTATTGGTTCTATTGATTTGACTGAATTTTTCAGAGCGTCAGAGTGTGCCGCTCATTCATCTAGTTCAGGAAGTTGAGCAACCCAATCCGTCACGTCATTTCCCATATTATTCTAATGTGCTCTAAATGCTGTATTCTCATCAGCTAACGTATTCAAACACACAATTCCTTTAGGAAGGCCTCAGTGCGAGGAAGAAGATAGGATTCCTGGTATATGCACAAATTAAAAGGAAGCACATAAAGAAAACACAAATCGCACAGCTAACTAAGCGTTGTGGGCAGGGTAGGGCCGTAAAGGATGATCAGTAAAAGCTGATCAAGAATGATTTTTTCAACTTGACACGAAGATAGCTCTATATTGAGCAAAATCGCCAACCTGACAAGAAAAAAGAATGACCCGTTAGACCACATGCTTGGTCTTAGTTCACTTATGAGTGCTGTTTCCACACTGGTCAAAGTAAGTACACAAATTCGAGGAAAAGCTCCCAATGGCGCACATGCATTACGATCTGGGACCTCACAGACACCGCCATATACATCACTATGCTACCCTGTAAGTCCTACATGTTCTTGAAATGCTAGCTAGACCTAATGGTGGTATTCAACTATCAAGGTTATAAACGCAATCGAACTCTCGAGAAGTATGCTTGCGACTTACTGTCGAAATAAATTCCCAGACGACGACGCACTGTGTCGCACAATTCAGACAGAAGGCACTCAATCGACGTCGTTGTCGAACTCAAGCGAATACAGTAGCGCCATATAACTGATTGATTGATTGATTGATTGACTTTTGAGGTTTAACGTCCCAAAATCATGATATGATTATGAGAGACGCCGTAGTGGAAGGCTCTGGAAATTTTGACCACCTGGGGTTCTTTAACGTGCACCCAAATCTGACCACACGGGCCTACAGCATTTCCGCCTCCATCGGAAATGCAGCGCCACAGCTCGGATTCAATCCCGGGACCTGTGGGTCAGCAGCCTTTACCTTAGCCACTAGACCACCGCGGCGGGGCAGCGCCATATAACTAAAGTGTCTGCAAACGCACCCTTCAGGGCCGGTGAGGCTGTCACACTGTAAGTTTCGAAATAGCCCTGAACTATTCTCGAAATTTTCAATTGAACATTTATTTTCCTATTTATTAAAATTACCTGCAGCGCCTAGTGGCATCGCAGTGGGCGTGAAACACTGCCCACAAACTTATAATTCGGGGGTGGGCACGTGTTTCATTTAAAAAGAAAAGTAATTGCCGGTATTACTACCATTAATAATGCTACTGCTTACGGATATTAAAACCACTGCAAAAAAAAAACCCTCACAATGGCAGGGAGATAGCGGTGTTCTTCTGATGGCACCTATTCAGCCAAGCTTTTCCTTTAAAGTCTACCTAGTCAATCACACTAGTCACCCTAACTACGAGTGGCGCTGCGTAACACATCCAGAGGCGGTGCGTACAGCAATATCATGAGAATTAAATGCGGAAATGTCTTCCATCGAAGCTATATTAGTAAAACATGAGATATGTGATTTGAAGCATGTGAATTCCGATGCTTTTCTTTCCCAGTTTCTTTCTCACTTCGGATTCATCTCGTTCTCATTTTTGGCTGGGGACTAAATTTCTATGGCTCAATGCAAGAAACAACACCTTGTGATAAATTAGGCTTCAACGAAGCTGTCCTCTTCTGTCAATATCATACATATTTGCTTTTTTTAACACGAAGTACAGAACAAATATTGTCTAGCAGTAAGCCTGAAGAAAGAAGAAAGAAGTCAGAGTAAGTTCAAGGGCTAACCATTGACTGCTATAGCGAGATATTGGACTTCACACATGTAGCTTGAAATTTGCAGCACGCTGCTCAAGCACAAAGTCGTACAAACAGAACATGCAGAAAGTGGTTGCTAGGTAAAAATTGTCATAGCTCAGCATGCAGCGCGCTGCTTAAGGACAAATAATAATGATCGAAGGAAACGCACGAGTGTACACAAGACAACAAAAACTAAAGACTGTCACACATGTTACTCCTTGGTGTCTGGGCAACGGGTGACCACTAAGCACAGCCAGCGCATTGTTTTTGTTTTCCTTATTTTGCGACACCTGTAGTGACCCCTTAGCGTCTCCTGCCGGGCGGTGGCATTCGGTGCATTGTGTGATCGGTGTCAAACATCACGAGTAAGTGCAGACAAGGTTTACTTTTTAGATTCTAAACAGATTTTGCATGGGGCTGTGTCTGTCCCTCGTCGACCGTCCGTTCCTCCACGGAGCCCAACACTCCCCATTTCCGCACATGGGCGAGGAAGAAGGTAGCACCCTCTCACGTGAGCGCGAGGAACAGGCAGAAGTTGGCCGAGTGAAGCTTCCGCTTCGTATTTCGTCTACCATTTCTCTCTCCGCCTCAGCTGTGCACTCGTGCATTCTGCGGTTCAAGCTCACTTCGTTGCACTCTCCTAGCAGCGCTAGGTTATCACTTAGCGGCACACACATGGTATTAGACACAAATGGGAGGAGGGAGGACATAAGTGGTACATAAAATATACACACCTCCACACACAAATGAAACATACACAAAAACACACATATGAAAAGAACAAATAGAAACACTAGGGCACATCAGCACTGCTTCGCATCTCCACATAGTTCCCTTCAGTGAGAGATGGCGCAATTCATTTTCAAGAAACAGTCTACTCAAGATTTTAATGTTTGCATCGCCTGGTTCGCGTTCAATGCATTCAGGTCTGCTCATTCTACTTGTTCATGCTTTGCATATTTTCCTTCAGTGGTAGATGGTAAAACTTATTTAGTGCTTGTCTAAAGGGCAGAGAAGTATCAGCCGAGAATGTCCATATTATTCAACAAAAACTTACAGCCTCCAATCACTGCATAGGTTCGAGATATCTGTCAGAAAAAAAATGCAGATTTCTGGATGCGTTGTGGCAACATTTGATTCATTGTACATTGAGAACTCCGCTAAAAAAGGGGCTTTCTTATTAGCATGTTGTAGGTAAGTGCATTAGATGCATTGCCGAGAAAGTTTAGCTCACTGACTCGGCGGCTTCGTTTTTGATAAATGCGTATTTTTTAAATGCTGGCGCAATGACAAAACTGTGCCCATTCGCCCGGATTCCGGACGTTAATACCTATGTCTGTTAAGACATATTGATTTAGAGATAAATGTAAAAACAAACCATATTTTCTTGCTACGGTCGAGTACCACCCTAAATGCTATACACCCGTTGCGATCATCACTAAAAGCGGCAGATTGTGAATATGTAATCATGAGAATCTATTGCAGAGGTGGTACAAAACAACCTAAATATGTGGTGATGTGGGAGACGGATTTCTTTAAATAAATATTTGTGGTGGAAAGTGATTGTTCGTTTGGTTCCCTATAAGGAGGGTGCAGGCAAAACCGTGTGCTTTCAAAATAGCAACCATTCGATTCATTGACATTTTCAGTTCACTGCTTTGCCCTATTTTTTTTCGTGAATGTACTTAGGACACTTAGGACTCACCTCTATTTAACAACCATCGGACATTCGTGCTCTTTGTCCATGACAATATTGAATATTGGTCATTTGTGATGCGTAGATTAGAAGTTCAATCTCTTTTTGGGTGCATGCCTCTCTTTTGCTCTCTCTCTAGTGTAAAACAAATGCGGAGTTCTTGTACAACACCTTTCTTGCAATATATTTTATCTTCTCGAGGGGAAACACGACGTGTTCGCAGAAGAGAATCAAGTCTTCGAACGCGTTCCCTGATTAGCTGAACTAATTATCGTCCCGAAATGGTCAAAGCGGCGCTGACAGGAATCAGGCGCGTCCTTTCGGAAATCCGAGAGGCGTCGGCGCACGACGTAAGTGGGCTTGACAGGTTCTCGGGCGCTCGCAGAGTGAGCGCTTCAATGGCCCGGCGCTAGGACACTCGTGTGGGAGGACAGCGCGCGCGCAGGCATCTTGGATTCTTCGTCAGACGCAGCTCCTGGTGCGTGATCCCTTGCAATAGAGGCGCCTCCGTTTTCCCGTAAGCCCCCCTGACGACGCGCACCTGTGCATTCCTAATGAACGCTAGCAGCCACCTGGAGGTGACGTTCGTAACACTATAAGCAAAACAACCTTCGTGAAGCAGTTGCGTCGAATGCGCATATTGCGAGGAGCACTCGGGCCCACACAGGAACCAAGCCGTCCGTGAATAATGAGAAGATATTACGAATGAGAGAACCATAGCTCGTGTTAAGAAGAAGAAAAAAAGTCCTAGAAATGATGGGGCACAAGCGCATACTGTGAGGGGAACACGGACTCACACAGGGACCTAGTCGTTCGTGAATAGTGAGAAGATATTACAAATGAGAAAATCAAAACTCGTGTTAAAAAGAAAAAAAGTCCTGGAATTAGAGGAGCACAAGCTGTACCCTTACATATAGGGACTGAAATTGACGCATGAATACGTGACAGAAAGAGACCGAGACGACTCTCTATTATATGTTCTTGCAGGTACGTCAGATGCCTTCCTAACAGTGGTGAAACCAGAACTTTTTTCGGAGGGGGGTGGGAATGCTGAGGCAGAGAAGGGGAAGGGCGCTCAAGTCTCAGCCACCCAGATATATTTTGATGCGTGAATTTGCAAATGTGTGCGAATATATACCACGTTGAATTAGATTTGGGTGCACGTTGAAGAACCCCGTGTGGTCGAAAATTTCGGAGCCCTCCACTATACAGCGTTTCCAAAATAAAATGGTGGTTTTGGGTTCCTAAACCGTCTTAAAATCAGGGGAGGAGGGTTTAAACACCTTTTAATCCTCGCCGTGTCATTCTTCATGAACTTAGTAACCAGCTTATGAGAACAATGAGTTCACATGGTTGCAAACTTCTGATATGTGTAACAAAAATACTTACTTGCCGCGCATGTTTTATACAGTTTTTTTGCGTACGGCTTAAGCCTCCCATGCTGCATTATGCTATTTGGTCATTTCTAGCACTTACGCCAGTCGCCACCCTTAAATTTTTTGACATAGGAGTCTAAACTGATAATTTGTTGTCCATCTCGCATAATCAGCATGAAGTCTGCAAGAACGCTTGACTTATCTTTTGCACCCAATAAGTTCAAATAACGACAATCAGTACGTTTGTCTTCGTGTAAAGAAGAATGCAGTTTCGTTCATGTTCATTGGTGGATATATATCTCCGTCATCGCGATTTGCCTGCGACAGATTAAAAGACATCCTAATGAGGACCGATGGGCCTTGGATCATCACCGGTGACTTCAACACCCATCACATGCTTTGGGGGAGCACTAGGATGAATGCAAAGTGCCGGAACATTGTTACATTCGCTTCCGACTACGACCTTTCAATCATGAACGATGGTACCCGAACATATCTGCGGGGTCTCACGTATGGCAGTTGCCTTGACCTGACATTGGTGTCACGGTGCTTCTCTCACATAGTTAAATGGTTTTGCGATATTAAGACTCATGGGAGTGATCACATACCCACCTACGTGAAGATCGATGGTATCATAAAGAATTTTTCTTCCGGTGTTGTAATTGGTACTGACTGGTCGATGTTTACAACGCGTGTTGAGGACGCTTGCCAAGAAGGCCTTGCCTGCAGCCTGGAAAATACCATCGCGGAAGCTATGCAAGCGTTCAAATGTAAATTACCATTTTCGTCTAAAATAACACAATTCGACATCTAACTGGAAATATTACGAGCTATACGAAGGCGTGCTGAACGACGATAAAGACGCACAAGATCAATTTACGACCTGAGGGAAGCAAGACGGCTCCAGAAAAAGATTCAACGACGCATTTACAAGCTGCAGAGCAAACGCTGGAAAGCATTATGCCAATCTCTAGACCCACATAAACAACTGTCAAATATCTGGAGAACAACAGTTCGTGGTCTTCGCTCCTCTCCGCAACAACGGCATGCTTTTAAAGCTTTGGCACTCCATCATGGAAAAACAGAACTCGAGGTTGCTGAAGAATTTTGCACGAGAGTTCCGGGAATATTATGAACGAGAGCATCGACGCCGTGATCGTTCTTGAGACGCGATTACCAGAAATGGGCATTCCATTCATTATGGAAGAACTGGAAGGTGCGTTAGTCGCTTCTAAGCGCACGTCGTCGCCAGGTCCTGATGGTATTACTTATAGTGCGTTGGGACACCTTGGACAAAAAGCCAGAAAAGAACTTTTAGCATGCTTCAACAACTCCTGACTCAGCGGCAGTGTTCACCGAGAATGGAAAATAAGTCGATTAATACCACTTCTGAAATCGGGAAAATCACCATTGGACTTGACAGCGTATCGCCCTATTGCCCTCACAAGCTGCCTGGGAAAAGTGACGGAAAGAATGGTTCTATTTCGTCTCGAGTGGTACTTGGAACGATACACCAAATACTCTTTCTGCATGGCAGGCTTTCGTCGGGGTCGCTCCTCCATCGACTGTGTCCTTGACTTATCGACATTTGTTCAGCAAGAAAAAATTTGCAAGCGTATATCAGTTGCACTCTTTCTTGACGTGAAGGGTGCATATGATATAGTAGCTCACGATACCATCCTCACTTCTCTCGCAGCAATGGACATTGGTGGACGAATGTTTCTATGAATAAAAGATTATATAACTGGCAGGGGTTTCTTTGTGCAAACAGATTAGGGTAAAACTGCTGAACATTACACCTACTGCGGAGTATCTCAGGGAGGTGTTTTAAGCCCCACATTGTTCATGGCTGCCCTCATTGGTCTGGTAAAGGTTCTGCCAAAGTCGGTGTGCCTATCCAAATACGCCGATGATATTTGCTTCTGGAGTGCTGCAGTTACTCGCCCTCAGGTGCGTGCACGAATACAGCGGGCAGCAACCCTCCCAACAGCCTACCTTAAGAAACAAGGCCTAGCTATATCAACTATGAAGTGTGCGTTGATGGCGTTTACACGCGAACCAATGACGCCATACCCTGTTTACATCAATGGGCAGAATGTCAAATATGCACGGATGCATCGTTTCCTGGGCATAATATTCGACAGAAGTCTTTCGTGGAGCCCGCATTGTGCGTACTTGAAGAAAAGACTGCTATCTATTGTGCATATAATGATATTCATGTGCGGGAAAGCATGGGGAACTTCAAGGGCCTCCATGCTACAGCTGTACAGGGCCCTATTTCTGGGTCTATTGCGCTACAGCTTGCCGGTACTGACTAACACTTGCAAATCCAATACTCATTCATTGGAGAGTTTGAAGGGTCAGGCACTGCGTATCTGCTTAGGACGGCCCCGATGCGCTTCTACTTATGCCACAATCGTGCTTGCCAAAGACCATCTGGGCAGCATATATAGACTTGTTGATTGCCTCAGAGCGCACATTCGACATGCTAGCCGTGTCTCAGACCACCACTTGGCCCTTCTACCCTCCGGAAGACCATGTGCTACGTTTTCAGACGTCGTAGCCAAACACCTAAACAGCATTCCATCAGGATATACGCCAGCTACGAGAATCGAATGTTCCTTGTGGTCCATCGACCAGCCGTAGGTAAATCTAGAAATTCCAGGTATCAAAAAGAAAAGCAATCACCCCCGATTAGCATTGAAGCAAGCAACACTGCTATTATTACATGAGTTGTACTTGGATCGAACGCAGATATACACTGATGGGTCCGTCTCGTCCAGCAGCTTATCAGGTGCCGTTGTAATTCCGGCTACAGCAATGACAATCAAAATTACGTTGTTGCACATGACTACATCTACGGCATCAGAGCTTGCTGTATAAGGGCTGCTTTACAATATCTCGTTCAAGAGCGTCCAGGGAAATGGGTCATATTCTGTGATTCGAAGGCAGCGCTTCAGAGTTTGCAGTCTGCCATGCGTAAGATGAACCATTAACAATTTGTACATGAAATAAGACATTGCCATCTTGAAGCGCTAGCACGATGGCATGATATTATATATCAATGGTGGCCTGGACATATCGGTATTACCGGAAATCAATTAGCCGATGATGCAGCCCACTCAGCCCATGAAGGAACCCGTGTGGTCCCGATTCCTCTATCAAGGAATGATGCAGCAAGACAACTTTACCTGCTGGTTTGAGATCTTACACGCACGTTCTGGTTGTCTACCAGCTTCCGAAGGTGTCAATTATATGAACTAGATCTTTCGCTCAAGATAAAGCTACCATCACAACTTTCCCGCTCCGATGCGACACTGTTATGCCACCTTTGGTTGGGTGTTGCATTCACAAAGGTGTACTTTTTTCGCATTGGTATGGCAGACACCTCTACATGCGACTAATGCGGAGCTGAAGAGACCGTTGAACAACCATTGAGTCGATTGAGAGGCCATTGAGGCCTGTGCAACTGCGCTTGGCACGACACACAGCGATGCCAGCTCCGGATAGTTTTGAATAAACTTGACTCCAGACCATTTTGTGTGCAAAAGATTCTAGGACCTTGGGCATCTGCCTCAGTTGCGCAGAAAGCGACTAAAGCACTCCTACTTTACTTAAAGCCAACAAACCTGAGCGACCACCTGTAGACTGTGTGTGCTCCCCCTAGTGTGCTCGTGATTGTGTGTATTTTCTTATCTCTCTGCAACCTCTTTTCTCCCCTTCATCCCTTCCCCAGTGCAGTGTAGCAAACCGGATGTGCGTCTGGTTAACGTCCCTGCCTTTCCTTGCATCTTTATTTCTCTCCTGCCACACCATTTCGTGGCTGCGCCACCATTTTATGGTGGCACAGCCACGATGATACTGGTTGTGAACATGTGCGATGATACTGGTTGTGAACAACCAGTATCATCGAGGAAAAAAATGCAACGTTGCATGCTTTGATGTCTTCGAACATGAACCCCCTTGTAACAAGGTTGATGATCTCTAGTTTAGAAGCTGCCTGTTTCTGTTACATTCACAGAATGTCGTTGTAGAGATGAAGTAATGCAATGAATTGAATTCCTTTCTTGAACACGTGTAGTTGTGAGTTTCTGCTTAGAAGATTACAAATTATAAACTAAACGGCGCCAAAATGTGATGGGCAAACAAGTAGAGTGAACGTCAGCGTTGTTTCCCATCTTGCCCTCTTGTGCGCTGCTTTTGTTAACAGTCTGTACCAACTAGGCTAAGCCATCACTGAGCTACTAAAGCTGTTGTGAACGGCAGGGAGCCCACACGCATTCCATAATCAGAATTCTGTTTGGGAACGCGAAATAGTTGCCTCTTTTTTTCTATGCTGTTTCTCAACTGAGAGTTTATATGACCGTGTGGGTTAACGGTGATAATCTCCGAGGCTGTGTTTCACCGAGTAAATCCCGACCATGCGTACGAGTTTCATCCTGAGAGAAAACGCCAGGACAACCAGGTCTTAGATGCACACCTCGCTTAACTGCCGCTTTCTGATCCTGTGTGAACAAAGCTTTGGGCTCAAAAGTTCCTTCCCCCACTTTCTGCTAAGAAATTTCAGCGGGGCTTTTTGATAAGCTGTAGTTGATTCAAACTTGAGAAAAATAGGTAAGATGCTTAACGGACTAGAACGGAGCGAAGAATGTATACCCGTGTTTGTCAGTCCATGTCTTCTCTTGGTTCTGGTACTTTTAGCCCCATACCTGATTTTTTTGTCGTAAACAACTTCATTCTATGATAACCGAACAACGCCAATCAGTGGTGGCTGCATGCGGAAGCTTTGAAAGAAAGAGATGTTGAGAAAAAAAGGCGTGAACGCTTCCTCAACAAAGAACATACGCCGCGCCAAGATAATAAGTGTCTAACAAATGTTGTCACGTCTTAACATTTCGAGTACTTACGAGACGTTACAGTACACACGTCCTACGCGACGTCATAAGCGCACACGCAGCGTCACAGTAGCACCAACTGAATTTATTTTACGTAGTTAACGAACTACATTATGACGTACGTCACTTAGGTACTCCGTTTTTTTTTTTTCAAACGGCACTGAGTCCCACGTACATGGTATTTTCGGATTAGTGTTGTGAAACTCAAAACAGCTGTGTAATACCAACGAGAATTTTCTGTTAGTTCTCATTAAAAATGTGTTTAACAAAGAACACGACCTCCTTTCCTTCATTCATACATAGCAAGGGTTCTGCCAGATTTGGTGTCTTCGGGTAGTATGCGACAGATTATTGCTCGGCTGTCAATGTCACGGGCTACGGGATGCCAACAGGCGTAAAGAATTTTTCCCACATACGTCGTAACGACTGTCTCGCGGCGCAGACCGACGCTCCCACGTTTAAGTTTACATATACAGCCCATATAGCGAAAAGGCGAATGGCCACCGTGGTAGCTCAGTTTATTGAGCATTGGATGCGTTCTTCAAATGTTACAGGATCAGTCCCTGCCCGCTTATGGTTAGGTTTTCGTCCGCTCATTTTGTCATCACATTTATATTACAATTACATTTAATAACGTACCCGATACAATCCTTGCCATCATGGTCGGTTAGTTATCATTCTTATTGTTTCTATCAAAGAAAACTTGCCCTTAAGTTTACAGTTCTTTTCTTGAAGATATGCACATTGTTTCACATATTTGTATTATTATTCGACTAAAAAGATGCAACCCAACACGGTCGAAAGGCATCATTTTGCTTAGGCCCTCCTATATGTAATCATTCTTGTGCTTCGGCCGCTATCGCGTTCGTGACTTTTGTCAGGCTTCCCACGGATAAGCTCGTACTTACAAGGCAACGCGCAGCGGTAGCAGCAGCCATACATGCATGTCTCGCATCAAGAGCGTTTTATAATGCTCTCTTAATAAAATAGGCTTGGCCCAGAAAACGGTTGCCCCACTTTTCGCAAGGAAACCTTCGAATGAGTAAAAAAACAAACAAACATCAAAGTGTGTGGAACGCGGGGGCACATAGAAGCTTTGAAATGAACGTCAACCTATGAAATTGGGGCCGCAAAGTGCGCTATAACAAGCGAAAGCCGGTGGCATGGGTAATAAACTTATGAATTATTTTCCTTATTCACCAATGTTTCATGGACGTATACCTAATATTTTAATGAACGTGTGTTCTTGAAACCACGCTTGAACAACGTGAAATGTCATGCATAATGTCCGCTTTCTTGAAAAGCTCAAATCAAAAAAAAGAGAAAGGAAGCTAAAAAACCTCGGACACACTTTTATGTACAGTATAATCGGAGCAGTAGGGCTTTTAGATAGATTACTTTCTAATATTCTCAGATGAGGCATGAGTTGCAAGATGACACAACATTGTGCGCCGTTTATGTGCACTGCTAAAGGGCAACCTACATTTATATGGCCTTGTTTTGGCATAGTGTTTCAGGTTTAGGAGTGATATAAAGTGATCTTTCTAGGTGAATTGCCATGACCGAATGCTCCTCGGTTGTCATTTTGTTGTTTAAAAATGAAATGTCAAGCCGTGTATTAAAACGCAATCACTTCAGCGCCAAAGTGTGTCGTATGCTAAACTGTACAGAATACAGGAAATACCTTTGAATTCTAAACCCGTGTGTGTGTGCGTGTGCAGTTATGTGCCATATGAAGCTTCTCGCAAGAGCGTCGGCCTGCTTGACTTCCCGAGGTTATAGCAGTATGTTTCGTAACTATAAAAATCAAGATTATACGCATAGTTATCTCCCACGTTGGCGGTCCCATGCTACAAGCATCGCCCCTACAAAGAACTCTACACTCGTTATTTTAAGTCTCCCATTCGTTGCGATCAAATCTAATCGTTCTGGACTCTTACCTCAGATGGTGATTACAAATTTGCTGGGAACGATGTGTTAAAGCTGGCGCTTGGCCTTGATTCGTCCAATCAGCTTCGTTAGATAGGAGTGATTGCAGCTTAAGGAACCACCAAAAAGAGTGAGTGACGCTTACGGGATACAACCTTCTCCTCGAAAGAGTATTCTGGGATGTGCCACTGTTGTAGTTTTTGGTCAACGCTCGCGCGGTATTATGGCCTTCGCGCGCGACTGTTAGTGCCTGTACGTGCATGTGTGTGTGTGTTCATCTGTATCGTCAAGCATACGAGCCGATGACGAAAAACCAAAGATAAACGGTAATATAAGCGCCCCAAAAGAAGTAGACAGCAGAAAGTGGCTTGTCGAGCTTGTCGAGCTTCAAAACTGAGTTTTTGGTACAATAGAAGATATCGCAGAATCTTCTTTTGTGGAATTCAGAAGGAAAAAAAAAACATTTTCGATGAACCAGCAGTTTTCCTCAAAGTGCGCGTATTCCATGTAATAGTTGTAGCATCCGGGGTGTGATGTTCTAAATCTACTATGGGAATATAAGAAACGCTGCATAAGAGGGCTGTGGCACTTTGGATCATCTGGCGCTTTTTAACATGCACTGACATCACACAGTGCCCGAGCTTCTACCAGAACGGAATGAAATGCGACAGCCGTGGTCAAGATTGCAGCCGCGACTGCTGGGCCGGAAACGCAACGCCGTAACCCCAGTTCCATCTCTTTGTACCCCCGGGTGCCTAAGGCAAATGAGATCAGCCAAGTTGGAATGGCTTCTTCTACAACGTAATTTGCGTTAACTAGTTTTCATTTCGATAGATTACTCACGAACACTGTTAAAAAACTAGACTGCTGTGACAGACATAAGTGATGTTCAAGATGCTGTGCTCTGTCGCAAATTTCACCCAATATATCCTCTGTTTAATTGGTACATTCGACATCTAGGTTGTAATTTGTAACAATAACGTTCAGGCGTTTACAACTTTTTAAACACACTTCTGGTATATTCGTGGTTCATACGTTTCGAGGAGACCTATTGATGGCTTGATTTGCAGACACAGTACCGTTGCAACATTAGGTATAAGTAGTGCTCGCAACGACGAATAAAAAAAGAAACAAAAATCTTTAATCTGAGCAATCCGAGTTGCAGTATAATCCTTGCGAGCGTGAGCCTCGACTTTTCCTTGAATGCAGCCTGCTCAAAATGCACGGAAGAAATGTAGAGTGATAAAATAAATAGGCCCATTTGCTCCAATGACCGAATATCTGGCTTGTGAGATCGTAAGTACCAGCTTCTTTGCGTAATGCCTTATTTGTCGCACGTTTGTTCGACAGAAATGGCACCCTATGCTTCTTGGAATCGCTGTACTCTTCTTGCATAGGCACGGCGCATGGTTATCTTGGTTCATGCCATTTCGGAGGATCGTGTACCTGAGGTCAGTACGTATGTTACGCCTTCCTCTATATTTACGTGTCCTTACAGTGTCGAGTGCAGGAGTATGCTTCTCGACTGTCGGTAAACCACAAGAACAACTTACGGTCGGTTGTGACTTGTACCGGCCATTCTCGCAGCCATCGTAGTGAGTCTGCCAACATTTCACGACTTTGACATTTCCCTACTTTGACATTTCACGACTTTCTAGACAAGGTTTGGCCGTCATCCCCATTTTGGATCTTCATCTCCCTCTCTTGTATTTCTTTTCCACGGTTTGACTTGGAAGCATTGGAAGTGCGTAACATACGGGATCTGGCACTCTTGTCTTCTTTTAAGGCGAAAGTCATAGATGTCTGATCGTAGGAGGAAAAGTGAGCACCAAGAGCGATGGGATAAACGCGAGTATGCGAAAGATCATCGCGTGAATACATCACCGCGTGACGTCATCGTGGCACTGCATGTTTCCGAATTTCGTGAAGTATTCATTACTTTATCTTACATCAATGTGACATCGCACAATGAAATAATTGCATTAGGTTCACACTTGTTCAAAGGTGAACCGATCGTGAAAGCTCTGCAAAACGACGTGAGGTGCTGCAAGCTTCCGACCCCTGCGATCTCGAAGGCCATGCAAAACCTGGAGTTAGCGCGGAATGGTTTCGGGCCGGATCAATACAATCAGTTAAAAAAAAACAAGAAGACGGTGACTTGCGCCATCTAGCCGTCTTGAGCAAATGAATACGGGGGGAGTGGTTTTGAAATAGGATAAAAGAAGAGAAAAAGTGATCCCTGCCACTAAGTGCGATACCTCAGCAGTAGCTCAAGAGGGAATGTGAGCAAGAGGAATTGAAAGGAATACAGTGAGAAGTAAATATTGAGAAAAGAAAAAGGTTGGGACTCTGTCGAGGTAGTCCGAGGACTGGACACCACCCGGCGAGAGCTACACGGCGTCAAGATTTCGCCGACGGTGGGCCGATTGGCGAGAGGTACGCAGGCATCGGAGATCGTGCTCTACACGTAATCCACCAAGTGAATTCTGAAGACGAATACGGGATCTTTCGTCTTCTTGCACAATGTCTTGTGTAACGCTGATGACCGGAATAACTGATACTTCAATTTGCGAACAAGTTCTTAGTAAACAGTCTAGCTATCAAAGATGCTTGGTTGCTACAGGACATGCCTACCGCTCATAAAAAGACCTCGACCAAGAGAAACAAAACACCAACGATGACCAGATGCGCTGACAGGGCTTCTACGCGATATCGAGTATAAAGGTAAGACAGTATTTTTTCTAAGCCTTCAGGACCGCCAGGTGGCGCCGAGGAGTGCACACGCGGAAATTTTGGAACCATCTAAACTCCCTAAGAAATGAGACGAGCCTAGAGCAGAGTTTTATAACTACAGCCCTAGGCAAGAAGGGGACGAAGCTATTGAATATATAAGAACAAGGGTGACAGAAAAATTTCAACAAAGGAGTACTTTATGCACCACAATAGACAAGGACGAATCAAGTAATGCAATGGCTTCATTTTCACAACAAGAGTGGGAAAGGGCTGAGAAAAGGGTTCCTAGTAGTACACCAACAGGCCCAGATGGCATTCCAAATCGGCTGATAAAGACATTAGGTCCGAAGTCTAAGCAGGCTTTGAGAGAGGCGGTGAGCACAATAATAATCGATGGTGAAGTTCCCGATGGATGGAAACTTAGCAGGATGAGCATGATCTATAAAGGAAAGGGGGACAAAGCTGACATAAACAACTACCGTCCTATAACAGTGACATCAGTGGTCTACAGGCTGGCGATGCAGATTATAAAGGAAAGACTGCAGGCGTGGATAGAGGATGAGGGGGTGCTGGGGGAACTGCAGAATGAGTTTCGGAAACACAGGAGGTTCAAAGACAATCTGTTCTGACAGACGCAGTGCATCGAAAGAGCAGAAAAGGAACACAGGCCCCTGTGGCTAGCATTTTTGGATATTAAGAGAGCGTACGATAGCGTGGTTCAAGAGGAATTGTGGGGAATACTGGACACATTAGGCGTGGAACATGTAGTCACTAATCTTTTAAAGGGTATCTATAAAGGTAACAAGGTAGGTATAAAGTGGGAAAAACAGGTATCCAAGCCTGCAGAGGTAAAACGGGGGCTTAGGCAGGGGTGTCCCCTGTCACCCTTATTATTCATGATGTACCTATGTGAAGAGGTTTATTAGCCGTTAAAGGCAGCGACGAGACAGCGTGATGAACCGTCCAGCGATCGGCACAGCAACGAATCGAAGCACGAGCCGAGAGAGCCGGGCGTTGGCGATGCTGCTCGCTGCAGGCACACCTTCTTCTTCACAATCGCCACCGCTGAAAAAAGGAGCCATCCTGGCGACTTAAGAGGTTTCCGGCAAAGGCTCATGGTACGGTTTCAGTCGGGAAACATGGACGATGTCACGTGCACGCCGGCGCATGTCGTCCGATCAGGAAACTGATTCAATTAGGAAATTAACCGGAGAGGTTTTCTCCAAAACGGTGTAAGGCCCCTCGTACCGGGGGACAAGTTTCGAGGAGAGTCCCGGTGTTTGGTATGGGATGGCAAGCCACACAAGAGACCCTGGGGCATAGCTGGGATCCGGAAAAGAGGTGCTACGGGTTTCTTTCTGGCGTTGTTGCTCTTCCGAGGTGAACGCACGGGCGAGCTGGCGGCACTCTTCGGCTTGTCTAGCAGCATCGGAGATAGGTGGCCACTCGGAAGCATCAGGACGGTAAGGAAGTAGGGTATCAATTGTATGGGAAGGCTCACGTCCGTAAAGAAGAAAGAAAGGTGAGAATGCCGTGGTGGTTTGTATTGCGGTGTTATATGCGAACGTGACGTAGGGGAGAACACGGTCCCAGTTGCTATGATCAGATGCCACGTACATTGAGAGCATATCACCTAGCGTGCGGTTGAACCGTTCCGTTAGTCCGTTAGTCTGCGGGTGGTATGCTGTCGTTTTCCGATGAATGACGTGGCATTCCGAAAGCAGAGTTTCGACGACCTCGGAAAGGAAAGCGCGGCCTCTGTCACTAAGGAGCTCTCGAGGTGCACCATGTCGAAGGATAAAGCGTTGCAAAATGAAAGAGGCGACATCCTGAGCTGTAGCACTCGGTAAAGCGGCTGTTTCGGCGTAGCGTGTTAGATGGTCGACCGCCACTATAATCCACCGATTGCCATCTGATGTCAATGGAAGGGGGCCGTAGAGGTCAACGCCAACGCGATCAAAAGGCTTGGCAGGGCACGGAAGTGGCTGCAATTCGCCAGTAGCACGTAGTGGTGTTGATTTACGTCGCTGGCAGTCAGGACAGCACTGCACGAATTTACGTACAAAATTGTACATGCCGCGCCAGTAATAGCGATGGCGAAGGCGTTCATATGTTTTGAACACTCCGGCGTGGCCACATTGTGGATCGTCGTGAAGGGAGGCGCATACTTGCGATCGTAAAGTGCGTGGAATGACCAGCAACCACCGGCGGCCATCGGGAGCGTAGTTGCGTCGATGAAGAAGTTGATCGCGGATGGCGAAATGGAAAGCTTGACGTCGGAGGGATCGAGATACTGGAAGGTTGGGCGTGCCAGATAAATATTCGATAAGAGAGGCCATCCACGGGTCACGACGTTGTTCGGTGGCAATCGAGTCGAGATTTAGCGATGACAAGGTCTGGAGGCAAGTGTTTCCGCACGTCTGATCTGGTGGTAAAGGTGAGCGGGACAGGGCATCAGCGTCAGAGTGCTTGCGTCCGCAGCGGTATACGACGCGAATGTCGTACTCCTGGATGCGGAGTGCCCATCGCGCAAGGCGGCCAGAAGGGTCTTTCAACGTGGAGAGCCAGCAAAGCGCGTGGTGATCAGTTACTAGATCGAACGGGCGGCCGTATAAGTACGGCCGGAACTTTCCAAGCGCCCACACCAGAGCCAAACACTCTTTTTCTGTCACGCTGTAATTAGTTTCGGCTTTCGTCAGAGTGCGGCTAGCGTAGGCTACAACGTATTCTGAATAGCCGGGCTTTCGTTGAGCGAGGACCGCGCCTAGCCCGACGCCGCTGGCGTCGGTGTGCACTTCGGTAGGAGCCGTCGGGTCGAAGTGGCGAAGAATAGGTGGGGAAGTGAGCAGACGGCGCCGAGTAGTGAAAGCGACGTCACATGCAGGGGACCAGGAGGTGAGGTTCACGTCACCGCGAAGAAGCTGGGTTAACGGTGACATGATAGATGCAAAATTTCGAACAAAGCGCCGGAAATAGGAGCATAGGCCTGCAAAACTACGAAGTTCTTTCATGGTCGTCGGCTTGGGAAATTCTGCGACTGCTCGAAGTTTTGCTGGGTCTGGTAATACGCCGTGCTTGGACACGATGTGGCCTAGGATGACGAGCTCGCGTGCAGCGAAGCGGCATTTTTTCAGGTTAAGCTTCAGACCAGCGTTGGTCAGACAGCTCAAAACGTGCCTGAGGCGAAGGAGGTGCGTAGGAAAGTCGTGGGAGAAAACCACGACATCGTCGAGGTAACAGAGGCACATATTCCATTTGAGGCCACGTAGCGTATTATCCATCAGACGTCCAAACGTGGCAGGCGCGTTACAAAGCCCAAAGGGCATGACGTTAAATTCATATAGTCCGTCTGGTGTAATAAATGCCGTTTTTTGGCGATCGGCTTCTGCCATTGGAACCTGCCAGTAGCCAGACCGCAAATCTAGCGACGAGAAAAATTCCGCTCCGTGAAGGGTGTCAATGGCGTCATCAATGCGCGGCAAAGGATAGACGTCCTTGCGGGTTATCTTATTTAAACGACGATAGTCCACGCAAAATCGGATAGATCCGTCTTTCTTACGCACCAGGACGACGGGAGACGCCCAGGGACTGTGGGATGGTCGAATGACGTCTCTACGAAGCATATCTTCAACTTGATCGTTGATGACGCGGCGCTCTTCAGCGGAGACACGGTATGGTCTTTGACGCAGTGGCTGGTGTAGGCCGGTGTCAACATGATGTTTGACTTGTGATGTGCGGCCCGGTTGAGGTTGCGACACATCGAACGAACTCCTGAACTCATGCAGAAGATTCAGCAGGTCGGCATGTTCGGTGGGAGTGAGAGTGTCGGCGATGGCGCTGGAAAACGTATCATCGGACGACTCCCCGAGTGCCGACAGTGCTTTGGGGTGGTCGCAGTAGTCGTCCGGGACATCAAACAAAAACGAAGGGTCGAGATCCTGCACGCGGCCGAGACATTCCCCCGCAAGCAATGTGACAGGTGTGGAAAGCGGATTGCTTACGAACCTGTTGCTTCTTCCGGCGGCAAGATCAATTGTTGCGAAAGGCAGCGGCAAAGCTCGACGACTTTTGAAGATATCGGAAGGCATAAAAAGAACTGTAGCGTCAGTGTAGGCGTTGCATGAAACGGGAACAAGGGCGAAATTTCCAGGCGGAATATCGGTATCTTCATGAACGAGCAACTTCGGCGGCTGACGAGTAGCGTCCAGTAATGGGACATCACACAAGGGTGAAAACTCAACTTCGGCGCGTGCGCAGTCTATGACGGCATTATGGCGGGATAGGAAGTCCCACCCGAGGATGACGTCATGCGAACAGACAGGAAGAACAATAAACTCCACGATGTAAAGAATGCCTTCGATGGAGACTCTTGCAGTGCAGGCTGCGAGAGGCGTTACTTGCTGTGCGCTTGCGGTGTGAAGCGACAGTCCCGAAAGCGGCGTCGTTACTTTGCGTAATAAACGGCAGAGATTAGCGGCAATAACAGAAAGAGCGGCGCCAGTGTCGACAAGGGCGAAAGTACAATAACCTTCAACAGTTACTGCGACCACGTTAGCAGGAGAGGAGCGAGGGCTTAGACAGTTCGAAAACGGCGCAGTTCTTGCCTCTTGAACTGCGTTGCTTAGTTTTCCTGGTCAGAAGGTCTGGGCCGGCGACGCATTGGGGAGGGCGATCGCCGACGAGGAGAGGGTGCGCGTGGCGTCACGAAGTCGGGGTCGTTAGGAGGGGCATAGCGAGGTGACGAGACCGGCCCGTATTGCGCGAAGGGTTGGCTGCCGAGTTGCGACGATCGGACATAGTCGCCGAACGTCTGAGGTCGACGGCGGCAGTAGCGGGCAACGTGTCCGGGAGTAAAGCAGGCGTGGCATATCGGTCGGTTATCGCGCGTCCTCCAAGAATTGGCTACTGGTGGTGCCGCCCAAGATGCAGTATAAGCAGCCGGGTGTGCGGGCTGTGAGCGCGAGGTATAGGGTGGTTGCGGAAGCCTACACACAGCGTCTGCATATGTGAACGGCGCTGCTACAGGCTGCATCACTTGCGAGCAGGCGACAGGAGGAGCCACAGGCTGCGCTGCATACGTTAGGGGCGCGGCCACAGGCTGCACGGCTGGCGGATAGGCGACAGGAGGGCCTACCAGCTGCGCGGCACGCTGGCAGTGGGCAAGGCTGGAAAGAGGCGGCTCGTGGTGCGCAACAGGAACAGCCTGGGCAACCTCTTCCGAAATAGCAGTGCGAAGCGGGGCAGGTAGACGGGTGGTGGTCTCGTGAGTGAAAGGCACTAGGGAAAGTTGGCGGGCGACTTCCTCACGGACGAAGGCTCGAACTTGCTGAAGCAGCGGTGAATTGTCCGGCAGGGTGTCGAAACTGCACAGTGACTGACCACCATGCTGAGGCTGCCGAGTCAGAGTGCGTTGCTTGTTCAACTCGTCGTAGCTCTGACACAAGCTGACGACTTCGGAAACTGTGCTCGGATTCCTTGCCAAGAGCATTTGAAATGCGCCGTCGTCGATGCCCTTCAGGATGTTTTTGACCTTGTCAGATTCGGGCATGGTGTCATTCACACGTCGGCAAAGGACGACGACGTCCTCAATATAGCTGGCAAAGGTCTCGCCAGTCTGCTGAGAGTGGACGCGCAAGCGCTGTTCTGCCCTCTGCTTGCGGACAGCCGGCCGACCGAACACTTCAGCACATGACGTCTTGAAGGCGCTCCATGGGGGGATGTTGTGTTTGTGGTTATTAAACCACAATTCGGCGACGCCAGTGAGATAAAATATCACGTGGCCCAGCTTGTCGGCTTCGTCCCACTTATTGTTGGCGCTCACCAGTTCGTAGTGCTCGAGCCAGCCTTCGACGTCGGTCCCATCCGCACCGCTGAAGACCTTCGGCTCCCGTAGCCTGGGATGGCCAGGGCAGTTGAACTGGAGCGAAGGCGTCGATGTAGTGGCGTTGGTAGTCATGACAGGTGGTAGCGTGCGGCTTCGCAGCTCCGGGGTGTAGCAACGGGGATTAACAGCACCTTCCACCAAATGTGAAGAGGTTTATTAGCCGTTAAAGGCAGCGACGAGACAGCGTGATGAACCGTCCAGCGATCGGCACAGCAACGAACCGAAGCACGAGCCGAGAGAGCCGGGCGTTGGCGATGCTGCTCGCTGCAGGCACATCTTCTTCTTCACACCTACAAGGATTAGAGGCAAAATTAGAGGGAAGTGGACTGGGCTTCAACCTCCCTTTAGTCAAACAAGGAAAACTTATTGATCAGGCACTACCAGCATTAATGTACGCAGATAATATAGTGCTAATGGCCAACAACAAGGAAGATTTGCAGAGATTGATGGACATCTGCGGTAATGAGGGAGATAGGTTAGATTTTAGATTCAGTAAGAAAAAATCAGCAGTAATGATTTTCAATGACAACGAAGGTAGTGAGCTTAGAATACAGGAGGTCACGCTAGAGATAACAGATAAATACAAATATCTGGGCGTATGGATAAGCAATGGGACCGAGTATCTGAGGGAACACGAAATATACGTGACGACTAAAGGTAACAGGAATGCAGCAGTCATGAAAATTAGGGCACTGTGGAATTACAATAGGTATGATGTTGGAGAGGAATATGGAAAGGGGTCATGGTTCCTGGGCTGACGTTCGGCAATGTGGTCTTGTGCATGAGATCAGAAGTTCAAGCAAGATTAAAAATTAAGCAACGTGGAATAGGTAGGCTTGCTTTAGGAGCTCACGGGAATACACCAAATCAGGGAGTACAAGGTGATATGGGATGGACATCATTTGAGGGCAGGGAAGCTAGCAGCAAGATGAAATTTGAGAAGCGATTGAGAGAAACTGGGGAAGAGCGTTGGTCTAGGAAGGTTTTCAGCTACTTGTACTTGAATGTCGATACAAAATGGAGGAAGCGAACCAGGAAGTTGACTGGTAAATACTTAGAAAACAGCAGGTGGCCAAACCAAAAAGAACTATCGGTTAAGAAGAAAGTGAAGGAAACGGAGACTGACATGTGGAGAATGGGCATGATTACGAAGTCCGCACTAGAGATCTATCAAACTTTTAAACAGGAAATTGCCAAGGAAAGGATCTATGGTAATACTCGGGGTAGTTCTCTATTGTTTGAGGCCAGGACGGGAGTACTGCGGACCAAGACATATCGGGCCAAATACGAAGGGGTAGACACAGTATGCAGTGCGTGTGGAGAGGAAGAAGAAACTGCTGAACACTTGATAATGTTTTGTAAAGGGCTTCACCCTATAGTTCAGGATGATGGCACAGAGATTTTCAAAGCACTTGGGTTTTGGGACCGGGAGGGCAAAATAAACTTTAAGCGGGTAGACTTAACTAGAAGGAGGTTATCTGATTGGTGGCTAAAGTCAAGGCACGAGTGAAAATTAAACTCTTCACTGCAAAGTACGAATTCTCAAACTCACTTTTTAAGGAAAAAAAATAAATATAGTTTTCGGTTCATCAGGTTTTACGGCTTGGTGGTGCTAGCCACCGCCCGATCTAATAAAGGGTACAGCCATATCCATCCTTCCATCCATCCAGCGTTCACATCGGCTCCATCAATCATCGTACCTAGCAGCGGTTAAAATCATGTGACTACCAGTAAAACTACGGCAATTGTGCAGGAAGACGTCAGGTACACGCTGACACCATTTTTTTGGACAAGCGATCCCTGTTTCCTCTGAGAAGAGAAGACCTTCGGCAGAGCATGCCAACCCACCACGCTAAGCCTTGCGGCGAAGCGCAACGCGGAGTCCTGGCAGCCAGCTCTCGGCCCACGCGTCGCGCTGCACCTGCCCGAACCCCAACAGACAACGACCCGGAACTAGCCCAGGCACTTACGGGCATGGATGACCAAGACATCCAAACCCAAGTGAGCTCTGCGGTGGACGCCAACGAAGATTTCCTTTCACCTGACGAGGTACTACAAGGGGAATCTACTAGCGACGCCGAGAACAAGGAAAAAGACTCTGCTGAGGAACGCGACGACGAAGCCAAGAATGGTCAGTGGCAGGTAGCAATGTCATTGCGACAAGGAAAACGCATCAGGAAACAAGAACGCGCAGCGAGTGATGACAGCGTTGCTCGAGGCGTAACTGAGAGCAACAGCTCCGGCGCTAGAACGCTTGCAGAAGAGCGACGCGAAAGAGTATCTGAAAGGGGCCGACGACGAACGCGTGCGGCGCCGCTGCCCAAAAACGATTTGAAGGTTATCATGAGGCCCAGACCAGGGTTAGTTGTGAAAGAACTCAAAGCATACCAGGTTGCGCCAGCGATAGAACATGCGAGCGGTGACCCGGAGGCCTGTAACAGCCACAAATTTCTGCTTCGCCTTCGCAACGGATCAAACATAATTATTGCAAGCACTCCGTACGAAGATGTAGCAGAAAAGATCTTGAAGATAAAGACTCTGGAGCTCAATGGCACCAACTATCCCGTAAACACCTACATATCAGCTCCTGCTGGATACTTGAAAGGAGTGGTACACGGATTAGAACGCGAAACGCCAGAAGCTGAACACCTGAGCCATCTCCGAGTGCGCACTCAAGGAGTGACAATTGTTCAAGCCCGCATGCTCGGACAGCCACAAACTTCAGGGATCACGTTCGATGAATCAATACTGCCGCGCTTTGTGTATTATTACGGTGGCGAAACGCCGTGCGTGCCTTTTCAACATACACGGCAGTACTGTAAACTCTGCAAGAGCCAGGGACATAGGACGGATGTTTGTGGCACACCAATGAAAAAGGCGTGCAGCAACTGTCGCCTAAGAGACCCACCTGAGGGCCACACTTGTGATCCGGAATGTGCCCTGTGCGGCGGACGCCATCCCACGGCGGCATCAGAGTGCACCAAAAAACTCAAACGTGTCCCTCAAAACGGCCGCTCGCTGCTGTCGCACCAACACAGCACACCACAAACCGCTGGCGTACTCAGGATACGCTGGTTCAGCACGGACCACGAGGACTCAGCACCGCAAGGCGGGGCCCGTTCCAGTTCCCGATTTAGGTCTCGATCTACATGCCGATCCAGGTCCGGCTCTCGAGACTGCTCCAACTCCAGGAATGGTGGCCACAAGCAGGCCCAAGCAAAGCAACAGCACAAGGGCAAGAAGGCGCAAAAAAGGAAGCAAAGAATCGGGTGAGCTGGGCAGCAAAATCCTCCCTACACTCCCACCAAACACCACAACTCAGGCGCTTAGAACGTGAGTTAGAAATAATGCGGGTGAGAATAGGTGACCTAGAACGCGAAAATAGGGAACTAAAAAAGCAACAAACGCAGCACCCGCAACAAAACTCTATTCCCTCCCAGAGTGGCCAGAAATTTCAGATGCAACCGAATGCAGGAGGCGACTCAATGATTACGTCGTCGATGCTGAAAGAAACATTAAAGGAAGTTATACCGACAGTTATAGAACAAGTAATGATAAATGTAGATAGAATGCTCGAGATTCTGGAAAAGAAAATCCAGGCACAACACGCCGAATTCACGAAAGCTTGCGAAAGCATGCCACAGGCATTAACATCAGAGAAAAAGCTGAGAAAATTTACAACAGGCCCGGATTGCCGGTCATGAACCAGGAGACGCATAATGGCCAATCATCAAACGCAGCGGTCATGAAAGTGCGAAATATGGCAGTGGAACTGCCATGGTTTCCGGCGGAAAAGAGGGCAACTGTTGCAGCTGGTGGCATCGCAACAAAAGCCACCTGCTGTCATAGCAGTACAGGAAGCTAGAACACAACCAAACTTACGGGGCTACGAAACTTATAGTACCGGGGACGCCGAATGGAAAGTTGCTACATTAGTAGATAACTCAATTACAGCAATATGTCATCAGCCCATTGAAGAGGCGGATATCCCGAATATCATAACAGAAATAACCTACAAAGAAATAACCATGGAAAGAGCGCCTTCGTACTTATTATCTATAGTCCCCAAAGACAAAAGAGAGCAACGTTCGACAAGCTCTTTCAAGAAAGAGCAAAACTGGCGAAAGGGAATCCATTAATCATAGTTGGGGACTTTAATGCCAGGCATGCAAGCTGGGGATATAAGATGCAAAACACCAAAGGCAAAAATATCGCATGACAAATAGAGAAACTGGAAATGACTATGTTAACTGACCCTGCAATACCAACGAGGATAGGCAAAAGCATATCAATGGACACAAGTCGGGACTTGACGATAGTACAAAACTGTCACAGCGTGGACTGGTACAACACCCTTGAAAACCTGGGCAGTGATCATTACATACTAAGCACCACAATTCGCACCAGCCAAATACACAAACACATCGGCACAGCTAAAATTACAGACTGGCATGCATATAGAAAAGCGCTAAAAGCGCGTGCGACTGCCATAGACGACTTGGACGAGTGGTGCAAAGTAATTCATAATGAAAAGCAAATGCACACCAAAACCACCGCCGGAACAGATGATACCCCTGAACTAGACGCTCACCTTCTCCACCTGTGCGAAGCAAGAAGAAACCTCTCTAAAAAATAGAAAAGGCGAAAGCGAAATAAGAAACTCAAAGCAAAAATTGAAGAAATAACGCAGCAAGCCAAACAGTACGCTAATCAACTCGCGACAGCCAACTGGGAGCAATTTTGCGATTCACTAAATGGAACCCTAGGAACAGCAAAGACATTGAATATTCTAAGAGTTATGATTGACCCTCTGAAAACTAAACGCGAAGGACAAAAATCTCTAGAAAGATTATTGCACACATATCCAGGCACACGAGATGACCTCCTTCAAGACATCTATATTAAGTGTTTCGGCTTCCGATCCATCACAGCCCCTTGCCAGGCTAAATACACTGGGCTCCCAAACTCGGAACTGGATGCACCTTTCACGCATGCCGAGGTCAGAGCGGCAATCGTCAGCATGAAACGCAACACAGCGCCTGGGGCGGATCAAATCACCAATGCCATGATTCGCAACATGAATGACGAAGCCATGACAGCGCTTCTAAACTTCATTAACAAACACTAGGTGAATGGCACTATACCTCAGCAATGGAAGCATGCTGCAATAATTATGATACCCAAACCAAGAAAGAAATTGGCAATAGGAAACCTCAGGCCAATCTCTCTTACCTCGTGCTTAGGCAAAGTGTTTGAGAAAATAATAAATACCAGACTTCAACGGCACCTTGAACAAATTAACTTGTTGGCCAAACACCATGTTTGGTTTCCGCTCGAACCTCTCGACACAGGACATCCTTCTGCTTTTAAAGGAGGAAGTACTAACAAATGTTCCAAAAGCAGAAGAAAACATTGTCATGGCCATCAACATAAAAGGTGCTTTCGACAACGTACGCCATAAGGCCATATTAGATGGTCTAGCAGCGACAAACTGCGGTCAAAGGACGTACCAATATGTACAGAACTTCGTTACTAAAAGAACCGCTGTTATCAGATTAGGAGAAGACGAATCCAATGTCTTCCACCCACCGAGCAAAGGCACACCACAACGCGCTGTGATCTCGCCTACGCTTTTCAACATATCCATGATTGGACTAGCCAAAAAACTGGAAGATATTCCCGACATCGGACACTCCTTCTATGCGGATGGCATCACTATATGAACAACCAAGGGTAGCTTGGCAGAAAAAGAAGAGCGGCTTCAACTGGCAGCTAAAACCATCGAGGCTTCACACTAAAGAAAGGGGACTTCAGTGCTCAGCAGACAAATCGGAACTCATCCGGTTCTCCAAGAGTAAAAAACAAAGGACAAACCCGAGCCTCCGCCTCTAGGTCAAGCTAGACGGCAATATTACTCCAGAGAAAACAACCGTTCGAATCTTAGGGATGTGGTTACAGTCCAATCAGCGATGTCTCCACACATTGAATATGCTTAAACGAACAGCTCAACAAATTGTTCCTATGATAGTTCGAATAACGAACAATCGTGCTGGACTGAAAGAACAAGACGTGCTGCGTTTGGTAAAGAGCTCAGTCATCACCAGACTAACATACTCGCTATTCTACCACAACATGAATAGAGAGGAGAAAGAAAAAGCAGACAAAATAATAAGGATGGCGTATAAAGCGGCTTTGCGACTACCACAAAGCACTTCAACTGCGCAGCTATTAGCGCTCGGACTTCACAATAAATTTGATGAGTTGGCCGAGGCACAAGTAACCACCCAGATTAACCACCTGCTACAGACGCCAACCGGCAGAAAACTTCTTCAGAGGATCGGCCTCGGTGAACAAGTACAGGCACATGGAAGGGCTAAGGAATTGTCGTGCTCAGTCAGAGCCTGGTACAAAATATGCCCCTACCGAAGAACATGGACCCAGTGTTACATGCTGGAAGACGTAAAGCAAGAGCCGCTTGCATAGATAAAAAGACAAAACGTTTGAATACGGCGAGATTTACTGACGCTGCACCATATCAGGCAAATGCAATGAACATAATGGCCGTGTTCACAGGCCGAAAACGAACCGTCACACGTTGTGCCTTCATAGTCCAAGCCGCTATCACAGAAGCGGAGGAGATAGCGATCGCGCTGGCAATCAAGGAGAGCAGGGAGCAAAAAGCCCCAATGATAATGATCACAGATTCGAAGGCTGCATGTAGAAATTACGAGAAAGGCAGAATATGTATGAAGACCTTCCAAATTCTAACCAAAGCTCATAAGGACTTCCCAATTGAATACACCCAAACAATTATCTGGGCACCAGGGCACGAGGGAGTCACCGGGAACCAGTTTGCGGATGAGGCGGCTCGAGGCCTCACAAATTACCGAGCTTCCTTGCACACTGCATTAGAGGATCCAACTCCCCTAGACCTTAACTTTGGTACAATTCTTCAGTATTACAGGGACAATAGAAAAGTGTATTCAGCACCGCATAAGAAACTCACAGCAATGGAATCGGTGGCATTACGCAGCATCCAAACAAACACATACACGAACTTACACAGGCTGCATGTATTTTAGCCCACAGCATACAAACATGTATGTCCGTGGTGTGGGGCCACACCAACTCTGTTTCACATCACGTGGGAGTGAACGCATCACAATGAAGAACACCACAACATGAACAACACAGAGGAACAATGGGAGGCGCTGCTGTCCAGCTCGGCCATTGTTGATCAGCGCTGGCTGGTCCAACGGGTAGAGATGATGGCTAGGGCCAGTGGAGCCCTGGAATAGGGGCCCGATTACTTGGAATGCTCCGCGTTCAGCGCAAATAAAGTTTTCTCTTTCTCTCTCTCTCTCTCTAAGCCTTCACTGTCCTTTTTACAATTGATTTCTCCTACTCCCCACTAACTTCTTGATAAAACACGTGCAATGTAAGCAGCAGCGGTGTTTGCAGATTTTTTTCTTTTGGAAAGGAGTGGGAAGTGGGGCCAGCTTTTTGAAATGGTCATTTTTCGCTCTGTATGCCAAGGGACGAAAATTCGGGGGGGGGGGGGGCATAAGCCTGAAGCGCAACCCCTTGGCCATGCCACTGGTCAGCAATAACCGTTCAGCCAGTCGGGAATTCATGCTTTGCGACTATGCTCTGCTGTTTCCGCTTGCGCAGTCACCAACGCAGAAAACGAAGGAAAATCAGCTTATCGAGCACGTTAGTCATGAGAGACGAGGCATGGCGGGTTTGCTCCGCCGCGGTTGTACTCAGGCTAGGGTACTCAGCTGCTAACCCACAGGTCATAATATCGAATCCCGGCTGCGGTGGTTGTATTTTCGGTGGAGGCTAAAATGCTGTATGCCCGTGTGCTCAGATCTGGGTGCACGTTAAGGAACCCCATGTGGTCGAATTTTCCGTAACCCTCCACTACGGCGTTTCTCATAATCATATGGTGGTTTCGGGATGTTAAAACCCACAAAGCAATCAATGAATACCGGGTATGCAATCGTACGGCAAAGCCAATGCCACCTAGATAATCTGAGGCGTTCTCACTGTTCCTTACGTGGGCTCTGACGTCTTAGACCACCAATTTTTGATGCACAGACGTGCCTTAGGCTTGCTCTCGTCGCCCGACAAATGTGGAATGCCAAGCTTGGCGAACATTTTCGTGGCTTGCTGGTGTGCTCTTTGGCGACTCGAGAAGACCGTCTTTTTTTGTGTGCGTAAACTGCAGCTCAGGTATGTGATGTGCTTTGTACAGGGGATAATTGTGTTACGTCCGGCTGCAAATTCAAATGGCTGGGCGATGCTGCGTGGCATGTTATCGCAGCAAACGGACTGAATTTTCGAGTGTTTTCGTTTTCTAAGGACAGCCGAAGAACGAAACGGAAGCGTGTAGTTCGCCCAGCTGACGTCGACATCAGTTTTCTTCGTGACCCGAAAGTACGTGTGCCCTACGACATATTTCGAAGCATTTCCGATGCACCATCTCTACCATGTTTCGTTCTTGCTTTGAAATAAATGTGTCGTGTGTGCATCCGACTTCTTAGCGTCAGCCATGCATGACATTAAAATAATAAACGTTCGTGGCAGTACATTTGCAGAGCAGGCTTTTTGCTTCAGGGACTGTAAACAATTTGCTATTGGCGATTAGCACCATGGACTGCTTGAATTACCTTAGTTCACTTTGTTGAGAAACAAAACGAAGGAATGCTGTTGGATTGCTCAGTGCATCGGTTTTGTGCATAGTATTTGCTTACCAGTGTTAGGACCACTTTATTGTAGTATTAAAATTTTGCACCGGTCTCACCAGCACCTTTGCCTAATATGTTTCCTTACAACTTGGATACCTGTAGGCACTTACGGTACAGCGCTTTCTTAAGTGGTTTCCAGGTATGTCAGCTCTACTTCAAGCTAGAATATGTAAGAACCACTACCACATACCAAGTACCTGCAGTACATAACAAGTGCCCACGGGGGCTACACGGTGTAATCGAGACCAGGTACTAAAATTTTTCCCTCGCCCGAAACACATGAGCGAATACGCACCAGTGCGAGCGGGGCCAGAGGGAAAGAGGAAACACCGCTCTTTGGGTCGGTAACAAGAATTTTTTTCTGAACAAAAAAAAAACATTTTGTTTTCTTTTCCAATTGTAATCGCAATGCTTTTGCACAGAATAACATACTTGTGGCATCAACACACTCTCTCCTCAATAACTACGTGTTTACGGAGAAGACAGATGTTCCAACGAGTGATAATAAAACTGCAGAAACTTTGTAAATGAGTAGGAATAGTTTTTCCTCATGTTTAAGTTGTGTGTGTGTGAGTGTGTGTGTGTGTGTGTGTGTGTGTGTGTGTAAATAAAGAAAGCATGAATAAAATTTACCTTATTGATTTCGCCACTTTGATGGACCATCAAATTTTGCTATTGCAGATTGACCGCACTTTCGATAGTGCACATTTTTTTTCTTCAAAGAAATGGCTCACAGATCAATCTCCAAACGCTCTCTAGCATACTACTATAATCCATTACGTAAACCAGCACCTTTTTTGGTGCGAAAGGCAGAATAAAACCGTTAAGCTTCTAAAACCTGCCGCGAACACTTCATCTTCCGAAGGGAGATGATGGTGACAATGAGTTCACAGCCTCCCTTGCGCGCACTCGCTAGAGCAAACAAGTGACGTCACAGTGGCGGTGAGCAGACCTGACGATACTTGGGAAGTAAAAACTGCGCAAAAATATAGGCAAGAACAGAGGAAGAGACGACACCGCGCTGAACTCGCAACTAAACCTTATTGAAAGATACGCGCACATAAATCAAGCATTTGATCCGGTCACGTGGACAACCAAAGGCGTCTGCGCATCAAAATAAACAAGGTATGAAACAAGCCTAATCATACTGATAATCAACACGTGTGTAAAAACCACAAAAAAATAGAAAAAAACGTTGCTTCCTATTTGCCAAAAACTTACGGAACGATCTTCAACAAACTAACAATCACCTTAACGTGGCAGCGCTGAACCCAGGTACCGAACTTCTTTTTTCACCAAGGGCCACAGATGGCTTGCTTACACACCTTTTCCCCTCCTTTTCAATGAAAAAAGCCTCCATCACTTCCCTGGTGCACTTATCTTGATGTCCAAACAAACAAGTGGCTTTATATGCCAAAGGTTGGCAGCCACACTCCCTACAATGAGCTGGCAGGTGCAACCAGCTGGCGGCCGTTGAAGATGTTAAGTGTTCTTTTAGTCAAACGTTAATGCACCGCCCGGTTTGTCCTATGTAAGCGCCCCCCCCCCCCACCACATGACAATGGCAACATATATACAACACACGACGTACACTGAACATATCTATTTTTTCTCTTCTCCGGACAGTACGAGCAGGTTTTTCGTAGACCCGAACTTCTTTTATGCACGCGAGAGCGAATGAAGGACAAATTCTTGGGAGCGGACATCACCACGCGTACCTCATACCTACTGGCCACATTTTTTTCAAGCAATGTGAAAACTTGTGTGCTTAGGGTACCACAACTCGTTTCGTTTCATTGCGCACGCGCTCTGTTCTCCTGTGTGTATCACTTACGCCTTTGACCCACTTGAGTAGCTTTCGACAACTCCTTAAGATTGCGCATCAGGGTAGCCCGCCAACTTCCGCCTCTCAACCTGGCTAATGAAACTTGCGTTCAACGCATGCGTGCACGTTTTCAGTAGGGCACTCCGCAGCGCAGCATAAATAATGCCGGACTTAACTATCTTAGAATGGCCTGAGGTGAATGGCAAGATACCCCGGGGCTTGTACCGCCAACACAAAAGTTCCTCGTGAAACCGCATTCTAATATCAAGAAACTGAAGCTCTCCTTTTTCAGGCAGCTCATAGGCGAACTTGAGCCCATGGCCAGAATCCTTAATAAAGTTTAATAAGTCAGCTCTCATGCTATGCTGACTGTCGCTTTTCATCACATTAAGGAAATCATCAACTTACCGAAAATGCAGCAGGACATAATCATCAATTTATCGGCAACGGGCCTGTCGACTTGTCCCAGGAAAATATTACTTAAAACTGGTGCCACCATCCGATGCAAACACCACATTTGTGGACATAAAAGCCCCCTTTCCACTCAACACACATTGACCGCAAGTAAAACGTCAGCAATTCCAGAAATATTTTCAAGGAAACACTGCAACTGTTAACGAAATTGACTTCATTATTGTCCTCAACCACACATGACTTAACACTCTGCAGAAGTTCAGCATGCGGCAAGGAGTAAAACATGTCATCAATGTCGATGCTTAAAGCCGAACAAGAACCCGAGTTATTAGTTTTGAGAAAATCTACAAAACCTTCAGAGTTCTTTGCTACAGAAAGGTCGACTACTTTGAGGGCTTCCCGGTGCATCTGCAAGTAACACGACATCTCAGACAGCCAAGTCCCTTTTTCCGATACAATGGCTCTGAACGGGGAATCAAGCAGCGTTTTCTTCTATAATTTTTCTTTCAGCTAGAGACACGCGGTAGGATCGGCGGTGTACGATAGATGTGCCAACGGTTTGAATTCGATGTGCTGTAGTATTAGTGCGGCCCAGCTTAGACGAGCAAATATCGAAAGAATTTGCATGTTTCTGTAACAATGCGAGCAGCTGCTGCCTCTGAATATGTCAAGCCGCTGTTGGTAGCGGTGGTAAAGGCGGAGGAAGAAACATGCTCACCGAGAGAAGGGTCTTTGGATGCGATGTCCTGAAGTGGCTTGACAAATACAGGCTCGAAGTCAGCAACACGGGCCACAGTAGTGCCATGTGGCAGTAAGATCTCCGGTGTAGATTTGACAGTGGTGACAAGTGCAGAGCCAATCAAAAAACTAATGACACCGAACGGAAGAACTATACCTTTACGAACGCAAAGTGGTGACGGTGAGACCAATACATCACCGTCATAGATGTCGTTGGACGTAATGCTGACAATTTGCTCTTTTAGTGGCGGCAGTTCGATGTCTTTCGCCGCGACCAGATGAAGTGGCTTCTGATTGTCGTCGTCAAGCATGTAGTCGGTGTCTGTAAGGTGAACGACGCGTCGTCCACAACAAATAGCCGTGGAAGCAGATCATAGAATATCCCACCCTAAAATTAGTTGGGGAGTACAGCGGGACAGGACAGCAAACTGGACATGATGGCTGATGCCTTTGATGAAAGCACGCACAGTACAAAATGCGGAAGGGCAAATGACGTTTCCCTGGGCAGCAACTAACGTGGGGCCATCGTAAGGCGCCATTACTTTACTTAACTGTTCACACAAATCAGCACGTACAATGTCGCACCTGTGTCCACCAAATCATCGACTCGCACTTTTTCCACTTCCACAAAAACTATGTTACACGGGCCTGATGGAGGAATTTCAGTTCTAATTCCGAATGCAGTTTTTCTTCCACAAACTGCATCATTCAGTTTTCCGAATAAATATCAGAGGAGAATGAGGCGGGCCGAAGAGGAGAAGTGGAACGACGGAAGGGTGAAGGCGAGCAGCGTCTCGTGTTTCGGCTGTTCCGTGGTGCAGTCGATACCGGAGGAGATAGAGACCGGTGCGGGGGAGACGAATAACGCCGACCTTGATAAGACGCCCCAGTGTACAAATCCCGTTCGCGCACTGTTGTTCCAACGCTCATCTTGCTGGCGCTTTCAGCAGAAACGAGATATGTGGTCGCGATAGCCACAGTAGTTACAGACAGGGCGAGACGAGCGCCATGGCGCGGAATAGAAGGCATTCGGGGCACCTGAAGATAGTGCGGTCAAGTGGGCCGAAGGATCAGGGGGCACGGAATGGTAATTCACAGGGGGAGTGGCAGCAACTGACGTGTAGGATGGCAGCGGCAATGTCGCTTGTGCGTCGCTGAGAGGCACGGCAGCAACTTGAGGGTACGTGGATATAGGGCGAAAAGCAGGTGGCTATACGGGTGCAGAGCCAGTCACGGATGTAAGTTCCTCCCTGAAGATGTCACGTAAGGGCACTCCCGAAGACTGTGTAGGACGCGGTGAAGGAGGTGTGAAGCCCATATACCGCAATTCTTCACGTATAATGTCCCGGATGAGGTCACGCAGACGACCATGTGACGTGGAGTGGTGGTCGCCAATGTCCGGTTGGAGGCGAACGGAGTCCAGGGCATCAAGGCGCTGGCATGTCGTCACGACATCAGCGATGGTAGCTGGGTTTTGCACAGCGAGGGCATTAAAGGCAACAGGCCCAATGCCTTTCGATATATGGCGCACTTTGTCCGATTCCGGCATGGATTGATTGACACGCCAGCACAGTGCGAGGACATCCTCGATTTACAAAGTGTACGATTCACCGGGATGTTGTCGGCGAGTATCGAGTGTCTTCTTCGCGATGACGGATCGAATGTCTGGTGTCCCAAAAACGTGTCGCAGCTGCTGCTGGAAGGTAGCCAAGTCGGGAAGGTCAACGACGTGGTTAAAATACCATGTTTTCGTGACTCCGGTCAGATAAAAAGGCACGTAACGCAGTTTTGCGGCCTCATCCCACCTATTAGCGGCACTTACGTGGTCGTAGTCATCGAGTCAGTCTTCTACGTCTTCTCCCCGAAGACCAGCGAAGAGCGGGGATTCCCGCTGATGTCCGCGTATCTAAGTAGGAGTGGCAGCTTGTGGCGGTGCGTGGTTGATGACATCAGCGCCGGCAGGCTCGGTCTGGGACATGCTGCCCGACTGTGGGCGCAGTGGGCGCAAGCCCACATTCGGGCAGCATGTCCACTCGGGCAGTCGGGCAGTCGGGCCCAAGCCCACTGTGGGTGCAAGCGGCGGCCTGAACGAAGCTCCAGGGAGTAGATCGGGCTTCGAGAGGTCAGAGGACCGAAAGTTCACCTCCACCACGTATGAAGTCTTGGTAGTCTTGGCTGCGTCAGTGTTTATTTGAGGAAAGACCTCGCCAAACGAATGGGCAGAGCCAGTACACAGACGATGAAGATGATGATGACCCAGAGTGGCAATGAGGAAAAAGAGACAAGCGGATGATGGTGATTGTGATCATGCAGGGGTGAGAACGATGTAAATAACAAACGCACACTATATATATATACATATATATATATATATATATATATATATGGTAGAAAAAGAGGTCGACAAACGTGCGAAAAAACACTTGTTTTACTAACGTTTCGGCAGGTGGGCCTGCCTTCGTCGGAGTGAATGGTGGCTATACGGGTGCAGAGCCAGTCACGGATGTAAGTTCCTCCCTGAAGATGTCACGTAAGGGCACTCCCGAAGACTGTGTAGGACGCGGTGTAGGAGGTGTGAAGCCCATATACCGCAATTCATTCACTCCGACGAAGGCAGGCCCACCTGCCGAAACGTTAGTAAAACTAGTGTTTTTTTGCACGTTTGTCGACCTCTTTTTCTACCGCATTTTCCACCGGATCCATTGCATTTCACCCCACCATATATATATATATATATATATATATATATATATATATATATATATATATATATATATATATATATATATATATATATATATATAGTATCTGGCAGCCTTGCGCAGAAAAGAACTCGAAGTGGTCGTAGTCGTAAACAACTTCAAGACGTGGCGCAACGACGCAGGACCGGTATGAGCAAAGCTGTACGTTCTCTCGGGCACGTTCCTAGATTGCTAACTCATCCAGTGCTCGCATCGGCGCATAGTATTTGTTTAAACTCTGCTTTAAATTTGTCATGACCCGTACTCTCAGGGCTCAGACATTTTTCTGCGTACCTAAGTTACTGAATGTTGTAGGCAGTTCGTAAATATGTAATGCACTCAGAATGTGAGTCGAAGCAAGTCAAACGCTTATAAAAAAACCATGGCGTGACCTCTCGCCTTAACAATGATTACTTTCAGCAATACTGTCAGAATTTCTGTTTCGCTAATAACGCCGACAGGAAACGAAGAAAATAATGTGGCAGTTCGGCGATTCTTTATTAGGCACCTACACTCACAGAGATGATATCTACAAACCCCCAACTGTGCATTGAGCTTAACCCGTTTGTCATGTGGGATATCTTTGCTTTAATCATCAGTAATAGCTGTCTTCTTCCATTTATTGACATGTCTTGTGGAAAGAAGAATTAGAAGGCCGTAGGATGTAGCAGATGTACTGAAGTATTTGAGGGTGCTTCTAGTTAAACACGGATCAAATTCTATTCCCCATTCGTGAAAGATGGCTCCTGGTTAATACAAGTTATAATAGCTGTTAAAAAACCATGGCGTGACCTCTCGCCTTAACAATGATTACTTTCAGCAATACTATCAGAATTTCTGTTTCGTTAATAAGACCGACAAGAAACGAAGAAAATAATGTGGCAGTTCGGCGATTCTTTATTAGGCACCTACACTCACACAGATGATATCTACAAACCCCCAACTGTGCATTGAGCTAGAGCCGGTTGTCATGTGGGATAACTTTGCTTTCATCATCAGTAATAGCTGTCTTCTTCCATTCATTGACATGTCTTGTGGAAAGAAGAATCAGAAGGCCGTAGGATGTACCAGATGTACTGAAGTATTTGAGAGTGCCTCTGGTCAAACACGGATCAAATTCTATTCCCCATTCGTGAAAGATGGCTCCTGGTTGATACAAGTTATAATAACTGTTGAATTTACGCATGTTATGGTGAAATAGCACTAGCGAAGAGGGTGGTTAAAAAGTAAATGATACAATGACCCTTGGCAATCGAAATATCGTTTCTTGTTGCACACAGAGTGAAAAAGCACTCAGCTGCTTCATTGTGCCTACGCAGCTAAGTACGAAGTAATTTTCGTTTAGACATAACGTATCGGAGATTTCATGTAGTCCACCACTTAGAAACATTGGGTTTTTCACAATAAAAATGGAGTAAATTAGTGCCTAAAGGGACACTAAAGGCAACTATTAAGCCGACGTTGATTGATGAAATAGCGGTCTAGAAATCTCGTAGCCCTTCCTTGGCACCTATGTTCCAAGAAAGGGCATATATTGAAATAAAATTATGTTTAGTGGGCCGCATCAGCTTAGCACACTTCAAATTACTTACCTCAAGAAGCCGAACGTCCAACGTCACTGTTGCCGTGCATAATGTTGCTCGGCTTCACTGCGCGGCCGCTGACACTAGTAGCAGCACAACGAATGCAGCGGGAGCCACCGCAGCCACAACGGCCAATGATCAATTTCCTGCCATTGGCTCCGAGATGGCCGCCGTGTTTTGGCTGAACTGGTCCCCGCAAGATGGGAGGGCATGTCCAGTTTAACCACGCGAAAATTTAACTTTTGAACCGCTTACCCTATTCCCTATACTAACGTACGGCGGTTATGTTTTTCCTTGCATCAAACAGAAATGAACGTGCAGCATTTTATTACGTCTCTTGCTGCACGGAAGGTTTTTTATTTAGTGCAGCTAGATTAATTACTAGTGATTATTTGTATGCGGTTCGTCTGACGTCATCGGCATCATTTTGCGAATGTGCTACTGAGGCAAATGTATTTTTGTGCATTTACCTTATTTTCTCTGCAAGTAAGGTACTGCTGTTTATAATATTGTCAATTTAGATGTCGTAATACATTGAGCTTTCACTAAACTGTTATTAGATTTTGGTGTCCTTTTTAGGTCATTTGAGAACCTAGCTCTATTTATCAATTACAGAAAGGAAACCTTCGAAAGACTGAAATACCACCTAAGAAACTAGTCAGTGTTGTATAGTGCTCCAATGTTAAGTGGTTTCTGCATTTCAGTCTTAGTGTGTTCATAATCATGGCTTGTAACTGCATTTGGACTACATTCTAGTCTATCAATCATGTATATATAGCAAAAATACCGTTATCCTGTGACTGCAGACTACTTTACAAAGACCTTGCGCACTGACCATGTCTTCTGTCTCATAGTTACCTTTCAAGATTACGATAATTATGTAATGTCCATGTTATTTTGTAAATGCGTAAAATAGGAGCGTCTTTAGAAGAAGTCGGAAGGTGAAGCAGGACGTTGAAACATCATAATTTGCTTTTTTTTTGAAGGAGGGGTTGAATTTCGATCAATAAAATGAGAACTCTTTGGCTCAAACTAAAACAATAATACGAAACGACACCGTAAACGAGAAGCAAATAGATAGCTAATCTCATCTTTTAGAAATACACACCGTATTGTGATTGAAGTAGATAGCGAATGGGAAGCAGTGCGATTCATACTGATAACCTTGCACCTAAATGAAGCGTTCAGTTATAGCACCATCATACTTTGAAAAGTTTCCGCTTGTCTGAAATCCAAAATAGAAGCACAGAAATGTGACACGAACTAGTGTGCGAAATTGCTCCGTGAAAGCTTCGTTAGGTACAGACAATATAGCGTGCAAACAGGCTGAGACAGTGGCTCACAGAAATCAAGCAGTATATTTAAATACTCTATTTAAAAAAAAACTCTCCCGTTGCCTCGGTTCTCCGCACAATACGAGCACAAAAGAATGTAACGAAGAATTTCTTGTAAGAAAAGTATGTGCTGAATGGTTATGTGGCTGTTTGTTGACCGCTGTATATAAAAAAAAACTTTATTTTTCTGTTTTGTATGCGTGAACACGTGAGCTATAGTAAACTTTGCCGCAACACTTCCAACGTTGGATAATGATGATGTGTTAGCACCAGCAAGGCATTTCATGACGAATTATATTCTAGTCGCCTCCTTTAACCTCAGCTCTCAGGCCAGCTATAAGTTAATTCGGTGCTACCACCGAAACAGTTTCTTGATGCGTAGTCTGAAACACCGATGAACGCAGTAAAAGAAAAGAAAGTTCAATTTCCATGGTATCCGCACTTCATTAGCATTGACTGTGAATTTCATGAATCTCCTACTGGCATTCTTTGAAGGTGAGCAGATGGTGCTCCTTGATAGACAAAATGAGTTTACGTCAATCCTGCACTTGCTACAAACTCTCACAGAAAACAAAAAGGCCACAACGAGAACAGAACAGCTTGCAAACTGGAAGATGTAATTTTACCAACATCATCAAACCAAGGCAAGAAAGTGATATTCACGCATTCGTGACGCCTGATGGGCTCTACGAATTTAAAGTGCTGCCTTTCGGTCTCTGTTCCGCTCCCGCCACGTTTCAACGCATGATGGACACTGTACTTGCTGGACTAAAGTGGCAGACATGTCTTGTATACTTGGATGATGTCGTTGTGTTTTCAAGCACGTTTGACGAGCATCTTTCAAGGCTAAAAAGTGTCCTCACTGCAATAAGGAGAGCGAACCTTACTATCAAGCCCGAAAAGTGCTACTTTGGCTAGCAGGAACTCAAGTTTCTCGGTCACGTGGTGAGCCCGGGGGGTGTTCGACCAGATCCGGAGAAGTTGGCTGCCGTTGCCGTTTTCCCTCGTCCTGGAGACAAAAATACTGTTCAGCGATTCCTCTGACTCTGTGCGCATTACCTCCGTTTTGTCGAAGGATTTTCGAAAATTGCTGAACCTCTTACAAGACTGCCATGGCCAGATGTACCTTTCGTAAGGAAGGAGGAACAACAACAAGCCTTCGTAGAGCTGCGCAAACGACTGCAGACAGCTCCAGTGCTGCCACATTTCGACGACACTGCCGACACCGAGATCCACACAGACGCCAGCAACGTAGGAATCAGAGCCATTCTAGTTCAAAGGCTGAATGGCGCAGAGCGTGTGATCGCTCACACGCTCTGCGCCATTCAGCCTTTGAACTAGAATGGCTCACAAAAGCAGAGTATAATTAATAATTAATAACGCGAGTCTCACAAAAGCAGAGTATAAATACTCTACCACCAAAAAACAGTGCCTAGCAGTCGTTTGGGCCATTAGCAAGTTTCGACCCTACCTATACGGCCGGCCATTTCGAGCGGTCAGTGACCACCATTCGCTCTTTTGGCTTGCCAATCTACGGGATCCTTCAGGCCGCCTCGCCCACTGGAGCCTCCGCCTTCAAGAGTATACGACATAATGGTGGTCTACCGATCATGACATAAGCATACAGATGCTTACTGCCTGTCTCGTGCTCCTATTTCCCCGACGTCGACTGACACTAAACAAGACTTACCGTTTCTTGGCATCGTCGATGTGGTGTGGATGGCTGAGCTTCAACGTGAGGAATCTGAGCTACTTCCTGTCATCCAGCATCTTCAAGGAGAAGACGTTATCGTCCCACGCCGGCTCTTGCGTTGTTTAACAACGTATTGCCTGCGGAGCAATGTTCTCGACAAGCGAAATCTTGAGAGCAGCCAGGAAATTTTGCTCCTCGCCGTTCCAACGGCACTGCGTAAGGAAGTTTTGCAGGTGTGCCACGACGATCCTTCGGCCGGTCACTTAGGCTTTGCTAGGACATTAGCGCGCATCCGACAGAAGTACTACTGGCCACAGCTGTTCTCGGCCGTTCAGCGTTATGTCCGCACCTGCCGTGACTGTCAGAGGCGTAAAGTTCCACCGGCAAAGCCCGCCGGTTTCCTCCAACCTTTAGATCCACCTCGAGCACAATTTCAGCAAGTGGGAACGGATCTTCTTGGTCTCTTTCCTACGTCATCCTCAGAAAATAAGTGGATAATCGTCGCAACCGACTATCTGACTCGCTATGCAGAAACCAAAGCTGTGCCTAAGGGAACTGCAGTTGAAGTCGCCAGATTCTTTGTCCAGGACAGAGCCGACCATGTGAAAATGGTCGGCTCTGTCAGCGGAAATGACAGCATTGACGACTTCGTCGAGAAAGCCGAGGGAGCCCGCCAGCTTGCACGGAACCGCATTCGCGCGCAGCAAGATATCGACGCTCGCCGTTACAACCATGGCCGAAGGAACGTCCACTATCAACCAGGTGACTATGTATAGGTATGGACACCAGTTCGACATCGTGGGCTTTCAGAGAAGCTATTGCGACGCTACTTTGGCCCTTACGAAGTTGTGCGCTGCCTCAGTGACGTGAATTACATGGTAGTTCCCCAAAGCTACGACACCTGTTTAAACCGAAGACGTCCACGTCCAGAGGTAGTCCATGTAGTACGGATGAAACAGTACCACGCCCGCGAGTTATAAACACTTCGATCTTTTAGATGCGGAAGCATCTTGTACTCGCGCCTTGTAGTGCGCCATCCGCGCCGTCCGCACCGCTTCTCGAACATTCGACAGCTGACGCGCGCGCATGCGCCGTCGCGCCGTCGCCCACTCTTCCACCATCTGTGCATCCCTTCCTCCTCTAAACACCGCGCGCGCTTCACTCCTCCACCATCTGTGCACCCTTCCTCCTCTACACACCGCGTTCGACATCTACAATTCTCCTGATTCTCCAGTGGACGCGCATGTGGCGTCGCGCTTTGAGAACATTCAACAGCTGACAGTGCATGCGCCGTCGCGCTGTATATATACTCAAGGTCGGCGCTCGCTCGCTCAGTTGCCGCTCGTCGGTTGGTTTGTACGGCGCGTCGACGTCCAAGGTCGCGGTGAAATGAATTCCAACAAATCCACAAACACAATGATCGACGTCCCTTCGACCAGCGCCGCCCTTTCGCATACGTGTGTACGTGTTCACTCATTTAACACCCCCTCCTACAACCACGTTAACCAATTTAGCCATCGACCCAAGTAAGTCGCAATTTAACATCCCATTTCACAACCACGTTAACCAATTTAGCCATCGACCCAAGTAAGTCGCACTTTAACACCCCGTTAACCAATTATATGCTCCGCATCCTCCTCAGTGTTCCCCCGAGGGAAGCTGCGGGCAATTTTTTCCTTATTATCCACAACAGCGTTGGCTTTTTTTTCATTGACGTGATCTTTTTTTTTCATGGTGAACTCTAGCATCTCAGTCATTCGACCGGGACGGTCGCTCTTGAAAGAAGGGAATTGACGCAAGGTAGGCTGGCAACTATAGTAGCCAGCCTCTGAGGAGGACAACGAAGTAGTTCTGTGTGCGCGTGCTTTGGTGTTCACGTTTCTGGCCCTTATGTTACGAAAGTAAACGCCTTATTTTGTACCTGCGTACCTGTGTCTTTGTGACAATATCGCTGATGCATCAAGGGAAAATCGCTAGTTGGTAGGGATAAAACGGGAATAATCGCAGCATAGGAGTACAAAAAAAGAAAGAAAGAAAGAAATAAAGAAGGAAAGAAGGAAAGAAAGAAAGAAAGAAAGAAAGAAGGAAAGAAAGAAAGAAAGAAAGAAGAAAGAAAGAAAGAAAGAAAGAAAGAAAGAAAGAAAGAAAGAAAGAAAGGCCATCATTCTTGAATGTCCATGATAGACGAATGCCTCAGCGAATCGCTTTTGCTTTATTGACTGAGTTGCACAAATCAAGGCCACTATTCACCAATGTTAACGGAGAAGACGTGAGGGGATGTGGGTCACGGAACAAACGAGTGTTATTGACATCTTAATCGTTATCAAGAGGGAGAAATGGGCTTGAGAGAGAGGTGCAATGAGAAGGCAAGATAACCGATGACCATTAATGGTAGCAGACCGTTTTCCGAGTAGACAATTGTGGCGGCAGATTGTAGAAGCTTATGCATACATTAGCAGATCAGATTAACATGCTTATGACATATGACCTGTTTGCAGCTGTAGCACTAGATTGAATTATTAGGGGACATCCTTTTGTTTTAGTGGTCGTCAGGGTGAGGTTCGTGGTGATAAAGAGTTGTCGAAGTCAGTATGCGTGACGATAAGAATAGTTGTGGGTTTACGTCACGATATCACGATGTCATAATTATTGACGCCGTATTTGAAGACTCCGGAAATTTCGACTATGTCATGTCCTTCAACATGCAACTTAATCTAAAAAGACGAGCCCTTAGCATTTTCTTTTTGTCAAAATAATGCCGGCACGACCAGCACGATCAGTTTGATCTCGCGACATTCGAGTCGGCAGTCCAGCACTATAATCCCTTGACCATAGTGACGGGGAAATTTAGGAGGACATTTGAGCAATTCTCGTTTTTCTTGCCTCTTCGTTCCACATAGGTTATAACGCTTTTTGGTGCGGTTGATGGGTACAGTCATGAGGTTTCGCAACAAAATGACCAATGAGAACTATACTCTTCATGAAGGAAAATTGGTCCCACGTGGCACTAATGAAGACTACGGCACTCGCAGTACCCGTGTTTTTCGACGCAATATAGCCGCTCATGTCCATGATTGTGTCGGCTTTCATTGAGTCGCCATTTTTAACTGTGCAGCTGGCCGTGAAGCCACATTCAAGTTATTCCTTTTTACGTGATTGGCAGTTTCAGAGAAGCTCGTTGAAGGATGATGCTTTTTTATTCACAAAAATGAAACTACGAATGGACCAAAAAACAAGGAGTTGTTAATTTTGGCGCATTGTTTCGTTATCTGCGCAGCGAAAGGAATAAATACGACTGCAGATTCTCAGCAGTGTGAACGGCTTGGGTGGAAAGTTTTGGTTGTTTCTCGATAGATAAATGTTATGGAACTAATAACTTAAAGGCAAATAAACAAACGAGACATAATGAAATACTTAGGAGTGCCATCGGGGGGGGGGGGGGGGAGGCGAAACGGATTCCATTTAGTTTTGCAGTCGTGAAGGATAAATCCTCGTAAGCAATAGTACCTAATATAGTTGCGCTGTTGGATTCATGTCCATTACGATGCCAGAACGTAAACAAAAGAGCAGGTTCAAGGGCAAATGGCACAAAATGTATTTTGAATTCTAATTTCACTTCTTATAAGCACTTCTACTGACGATGCGTTCAGCTGCCTCAGCTGCCTACTCAACTAATCTAAACATGTCATTCCAACATAAGGTATTTTAGTTCTTGAAATGGTCCACCATCAAAGAGCGATCCGTCCCTCAAAACAAACTCAAGAAAATCTTTACTTCAGTTATCTTGAGAACTCGGCTGCTTGAGCTCTCATGAATCGAAGAATGGAGATGACAGGAGTGCCACGGGAGAACCCTGTCATGTTGGCACACGCATAATTAAGAATTATGTTTTTATAGTGATTCACCCTTCTTCTCTCACGCTATTTTACCAATGAAGCAGCTGTCATAACCACCAGAGTATGCACCTGATGGTGCACTGCATAATCAAGGCTTAGCGCTCGACCCCATGCTGTGCTTTGAAGTTCTAAATAAGAATCTTGACAATTGCTCAAGATCCATGTCATTTCGTAAATACGTGAAGTAGAGCAGTGCTCCCAGAATGTGGAGGCCCGTAAACAAGAACGGTAAAAACAACGTAATTAGTTTTTTTTTTCTATTTCATGTAGCAAAAATAAAAAAAGCTCATTGGCTTACTTTCAACGCTATCAAAAACACCGTTTACAAAAACCAGTTAGGGGATTTAGAGAAAGTTTGTCCTTTAGGAACGCGCAATAAGTAGTGATTCCTCTGAAAAAGATTGGAAACAGAAAACGGAGCTATTACTATTTCAAGCCTTAAAGTTAAAAGAATTGTTCAGTTATATGATCAAAGTGATGTGAGTACTGCGCGGTTCCTTCATTCCCTAAAGGGAAGCCCAAAAACTTGAAGAAACCTACAGGTTGTGAGGTTACGTCGTAAAAGCTTTGTATCAATTGCACGGGTAGCTTGAACATTATAATACAAGAAAACATAGCACTGAAGTATTCGATGGAAGCTTTAAGGTCGTTTTCCAACACGTAAGTGCTTGAAACTAGTCTTGTGCAACTTTATGAGACGTGTGAATCAATGGCAAATAACAACTACAAGACTGATAGCCTATCTGAAAGCTCTTCTTATTCACTTGTTCACAACAGTCGATTCTAATTTCTTTAAACTTGATTTGGTGAGTGGCAGATGATTGTGGGTATTTCTTTTACTAGTGTGATTGAAAAATATTTTCCTATGTGGTTGCTAACCATGATTTGATTGATATTGCTGTGTTTACATATAAGTACACGCTGTACAGTAACAACAAATAGATTATTTTCAATCTGCTCTATGATCATTACAATACCCAAGTTGGAACCAGCAGATAAGAACCAAAAGGATTTTTAAGATTTAAGCCTGCAATGTCCTCAAATTTTTATGTTTGGAGCTGTTTTACATCTAGATACGTACCAGTGGCATTGGGATGAAAGGGACAAAGAAAAATGACTAATACGAGGATAGACTGGCGCGAGCTGATTAGTATCGGTGGCGCAGCTCGCTTAACCAGTTGGAAACGTATTTGTGTTTACTCCTTCGAGTCTTTGCTCTTCCAGTAACAACATATTTGATGAGATTGGTGCGTATTTATATTGAGCGTTAGTTAGTCATGAAATACCTTGATTACTGCCGCGTGTTCATGAATCGTTCTGCATTTGTGAGTCTGCATTGGTGAGTGATGACATTGTTATATAGATTGTTCAATGGTAGAGTGGCTATGCATTTTATGCGTGTACGTTGTCAGACTACGTCAACGAATATAAAACCAGCATTATGACTGTTTACCAACTATCTGGTCAACATGAGTTATTTAGAAATAATGTAGAAAACAGTTTAGAGGATTGAGCCGGGTGGTTGTCCAGTCAGCTGATATTTGAAAAAAAAAAGCCACAGGTCCCCTTATTTCTTCACCAAAGACAACGCGCGCGTGAACGCTATCTGCTCTGGCTGTTTCACTGTGCACTTAACGCTGCACGAACGCCCCTTTCTGAACTTCTCGAAATTCTTCAACCGCACACACCACGCTAAGATGAAGCGATCGTGCAGCTCGAGAGGTCGCGTGATTACTTTCGGATTAATTTACCCTCAACCCAACTTTTCGCTCAAGGCCATATCCCCATGGGACTTACAAGGCCTTATTGTATTAGAAATTCATGTATAAACATAACAAAAAAACGCTCACAAAAAACACAGCATGATTCGTTGAAAGCGATTTCTTCAGCGCCCTAACGTTTTGCGTCGGCTCTCTTCATGCCACTAGTACAAAGGATGTGCCGAATTGTGCCAAAAAGAAAGTAACTGCTCAACTGCTGTATGGTTCGCCCATAGCCACGAGGTCGATCCCAGCCGCGGCTGTCGCATGCCAATGGAGGCGAGTTGCTAAAGGCTCGTGTACTGTGCGATGGTAGTGCACGTTAAACAACACCAGGTGGTCAAAGTTTTCGCAGCCCTTCACAACGGCAACTTCTATACTGACGTCAAAATGTCCAGATATGAAAGCCCGGATGTTTGAATAAATGGTAGAGAAAGAAACGCATAGGAAGGCCAACCAGTCAGGGATTACTTGTTTGCTACCCTGCAAGTAAAAGCGGTATGGGTGAGATTGAAAAACAGCAAAGGAAAAGGAGGAAAGAGACAGAAAGAGAGTATACATCACAAAACATTTGCACAAGCACCTGGCCAGCAAAGGTTCATCAATCTGGCGGGGAACCTGGCATCAATGTCACAGCCGCTTGTCCGCGTCAAGTTTTCTCAATAACGTCCACAGTTCCTTCGTCACCTTAAGCTGTTATGTCCTATGCGGATGACATAAAAGAAACAGATTTAACGGACGTTTGTCTATTGTCAGGGCGTGCTATAATAAATGTCAGTGATTGTCCCTGAACATTATGGCCCGTACAAGTCACGCGATGTGGCGTAGCTTCTTCTTGAAACGAAGTGCTTCGCGGAGAACGTTGTTGGCCATTCCAATGCGGAAGGAATACGATTTCATAAATGCAGCAGGTAACTACGAAAAATAAAGCAGTGTCGCCTCTCTTCTGAGGAGTCCACTGGGTATATAGAGAACACCGAATAGTATTAATATTACTCCTATTATGAATACCTCTTGTGGGGCTGTTGACGGCTGCGTGAACAACTTTACTGTCCCGAAAATTTTGTTTGCATCGACACGTTTCGAGCAGTAGTGACCGTCTCCGCCACTCGTCCAGCGTTGGACAATAGCAACATATTAGCACGAACAGGGCGTTCATGAAGAAGGGTATATGAGTTGCTGCTTTCTACTCAGTTTTCATCTTTGTTGCATTCGTCTACAAGATGGAACTACCGAAACCGTATCTTCACACCTAGATTGTACCTTAACACTGATCGACGCAGTTAAATGCAAATCTGCATAACACAGTGCCCGCTATTCATTCGCACCAAGTTTTACACCGTCCATTTGCAATATCTACTACAGGCACTTCCTGAAGACGAGCAAGTGGCACTTCCCAATTTATTGCACAAGGAGCGTATGTTACTTCTAGCACCTGCTACTGACTCTTGGAGAAAAAGCAGGGCCAGCGAGAACAAAACAATGTCTTAACTAAAAAAAGGCGTAATTTAATTTAGGACATCCTAGCACACGCGAAAGAAAAAATTGCCTAGTGGTGTTGAAATTACTGAGGCATGAAGCGAAAGGTGCAGTACCGTTGGGTGGAGAAAAAACAGCAATTATAACAGATTGAGAGTTCCTGAAAAAAGAAAGAAAGAAAGAAAGAAGAAAGAAAGAGAGAAAGAAAGAAAGTAAAAAGAAAGAAAGAAAGAAAGAAAGAGAGAAAGAAAGAAAGAAAGAAGGAAGGAAGGAAGGAAGGAAGGAAGGAAGGAAGGAAGGAAGGAAGGAAGGAAGGAGGAAAGAAAGAAAGAAAGGAAGAAAGAAAGAAAGAAAGAAAGAAAGAAAGAAGAATATTGCGGAAGCCATCGTCCTTGATTGTCCGTGTAACCACATAGCCGAGCACCCTAAAAAATTTGTTTTGCTTGTTCGATGCTTTGCGCAATTGGCGACTTACACATCTCATGTTAATAGAGAACACCTTAAATAAAACTCGTCAGAAAAACGAACAAACGAAAACGTGCGTTTATGAGATCTCAGTCGAAATCAAGAATAAATGACCATGAAAGCACCATGAATCGGGAAGTAAATAAAACTGATCACTACTAGTTCTTACAAACTGTGTTCCAAGAGAAAGCCAAAGTGGAAGAGGATAGCGGGAACCTATGTTGGCAGATGATAGTAAGAACTCGATTGAGTATAGGAAACATGTGCTCAAGTGTCATCTTTGCAGATATTAATGATATCTGACAGACAATCAAGCCAGGACAATCATGATAATCACACATGATTGACTGCTAGATCTCGTGAATATTGTGTCTAACAAAGAGAACAAGCCCTTAAATAATGCACTCTTCCATCTTTCGCAGATGGAACTTCAGCAGATTAGTCGGAGAATTATGTATGATACTTTGGCCTGACAGTGGGAGTGGCAAATCTGATGTTGATGATGATAGCGAGTTTTAGGGGCAAAGCTCCTTAAAGCGGCACCCGCTCGTACCTCGTCGTAGTACGTAACATGTTTTACGCTTTGACCTGCAAGGTGGTGTCGGTGGGAGATTTCGCCTGAGCGTTGTTGAACAATAAAAAATTTGCAGCGCGCGCGTTAACTAAAAGCCGAGTTTTCCTGTCTCTCATTCCCCATTAGCAGCCATTGGCATGCACATTGAGCACCATCTTACAAGAAAGGGTTGCTACGTTATACTCGCTGAGCATAACGTCCTTGCTTTTAGAAAGGTTTAGCGAGCATTGGGCCGCAGTGCCATGAATACAGTGAACTAATATATACCATGAACTCGAGGTGGTTAAAAGTGGGAAGTAGACAAGAAGCGCAAGCCGTAAGAAAGTGTGCGTATGCCACCTCTCGTTTAGTCTTTAGAATGTCAGCTGGATGGCGGTGCTTCAATATGCGGATTATATGATGAAATTATGTGAGATGGTGGTACCTGGAGTGTTGACCAGATTGACGAACGGAACACACAGACAGATCCATGGACGGACGTACTGATGGCTGCACGGACCGACGGACGCATGGTCGGATGCAGGGGCGGATGCATGGACGAACGCAGGCACGGATGCACTGATGGACATGCGGACCCACGAACAGACGCACGCACGGACGGGCGGATGGACGCATGGACGGTCACATAGACGGACGCATGGACGGACGGAAGCAAGAACGAATGGACGCACGAATGCTTCGCCCCACTCTCCGTCATTCACCCCGTGGATATGCTGCCATTGTTTTATTGAGCGACACAACATGAAGTCATGCTAAATATATGTACAAATGTTTCACGCACAGATATATGTTGAAGAGTTGCAGGTGTTTATATAACCAGTTGTTTGCACTTGCGCAACGATGTATTGGAATATGCGTATTAGAAACAACAGAAGCTGATATGAAGCGCTCATGCTGGTCCTGGGCACTGGTGCGTAAATCAACTTCAACGCATGGCACCTAACCAAAATTGACGTTCACCCGACGTGATGGCTGTATCAAAGGAGTACGTAAGTAATGTTTATAAAATTGGGTAGGCAGCACTGCAATCACTATTGACGTTTCACGAAGACTAGCGTCTATTTGAAAAGCATTTCCGAGACCTGGCGGAGCTCTGTGGTAGAATGTTTGACCGCCAGGCAGAATGCTTAGATTCGGTTCCTGCTGGGACCTTGAAATTTATTACTTGCAATTGTCGGGGGGTCAACGCTGCCTAAGTCAGGTTTTTTTTTTAACACTAACATATTTTCTATGCCTTTATTGGGTCAACGCCACCTATGTCAGGTATTGCTTAATGCTCACGTGTTAAAATTGCCCATGTGTGTTCTCGTCGTTCCTGGGTAGATGTAAAGTGTCATCACCTGTGACACATGCCCGCATACCAGAGGCATTTACCCACCCGTGGGTATGTGCCACTGTGGGATGTGTTTGACGACGGACGCGACGGGATTGTGACATCATTCATCTTAACCACCGCGTCACATTCGTCAAACCATCTCAACCTCGCATGCTAATTTTGGTTCAGGCCAAGTTATGGGGGTGGCCACGAGAGCACCCAAACGTAAGCGGCTAGATAGATAGATAGATAGATAGATAGATAGATAGATAGATAGATAGATAGATAGATAGATAGATAGATAGATAGATAGATAGATAGACAGATAGATAGATAGATAGATAGATAGATAGATAGATAGATAGATAGATAGATAGATAGATAGATAGATAGATAGATAGATAGATAGATAGATAGATAGATAGATAGATAGATAGATAGATAGATAGATAGATTCATATGCTCGAATTCGCCGAAGTTCGCTAAGAAATGCTCAGCATTTCAAAAGGCTGGACTGATCAGTGGAGCTCTGGAAGAAAAGTCCTACCTACTTTTTTAACAGTAATTAAGCACGTTTAATCTCTCTCTTTCTTTTTTAAGAGTGTGAAAACGTTTTAAGGTAAACAAATACAACTGCATTGCTGGCTAGTCTGCGTCCTGTCTCAAACAGCTCCACGTGGGCAATAAAGGAGGAATATTTATTATATTCTACGTTGGAAGGATGGGCGCTATTGGGTAACTACGTTCACCGGTGGTAGAATACACGCGATTTCACACTGTAAGAATGAAATAGCGTGCAAGAAAAGTCGTCACCAAGTATATCACAATAACCAAAAAACCGACACTGGATCAGCAAGCAGTATGCGTCATCAAAAAAGAAAAGTGGAACTCAGACTCACTCAATAAAAGATATCTTCTACTCTTGACTTATTCGAAGTCAGCCTCACCAAAATTTTTCAGTCTTGTTCGCTCAGATTTACATCCACGAAAATTTTTGTAGTCGGACTCACTCAGATTCACATGCACGAAAATTTTCTTCTGTCGGACTCACTCAGATTCAGATGCGCAAAAATTTTCTCCTGTCGGACTCACTCAGATTCACATGCACGAAAATTTTCTCCTGTCAGACTCACTCCGACTAATACTCTTCAAACCGTTACTCACCCGGACTCACAAACTCGGACTCATGGCTCCTCCTGAATATAGTGAGTCGAAGTGAGCCGACACATGAGCGAGTTTGTCGACCTATGGTGAGCTTGCGTATGCTCTTAGAAAAAGGTAATGCCTTCTTTCTTACGTGTCCCCAACATTTATTACGCCTTTAATTTTGGTTGAAATTAAAAAAAATTACAGGAAGCAGCAACAAGTTATACTCATTTCTTCTAAGTCCAATAACTATAACGTATTGTGCGTATTGCCACATTGGTGGCACATGACCAACTACGGCTCTCTTAGGCGGTACGTGAATGCACAGTATATTGATTTTCGTTCCATTTTCTGAACCTTCGATTGGAAGCATAAAAACGTAAAGCATCAAACAGTGTAACATCATATCGAACCTTTTTTTGCACGGCACCAGAGCTTCCCTTAAAGCACTGAGTTTATATTTCTCTCTTCTTTTCCTTTTTTTTTCTCCTATTGCATGCGAGCCGGATTTGAAACAATGGGCTTGTTCTTTTGAGCTCTCGAAGGGCGGCAGGTGCGCTCACGCCAATGAGCTTTCAGCACAGCAACCACCGCCTTGCAGCCATGCGTTCAGAAATACCGTTAGGATTCCGAGGCTGAAAACATTTTCGTTGAAAGCGGCTTGAACGGTACGAAGACGCTTCGAGAGCGCAGTAGGCCTGCGACTTTGGTGAAAGCTCGTTCGAGGCTGCATATAGTGCCAGGGCGACGTCCGCCTGATTGGTCAGGTCGGAACTGCATGCTAACGCGGCATGCAATAAATAAGGGGTGCACACCACTGCCTAATAGAGTTTTTGGCAACTGAAACCAACAGAATATAAACTAGAATAAAACAATAACACACCCTTGAACGTGGCCAGTTTCGATCGAAATAGTTCGGTTATTTTAATACTGCTTTGAAGAAGTTAGCGGCAGTATTAGTATGGTCGTGCAAGTTCGTCATTGCGATTAGACTGTTTTGTAGAGATTTTTTATAAAGAATGTTATTGTAGCGTTTATTTTGTGGTGACAATGAATTTATGTGTAATTTCTCCGAACTGTGCCATTTACAGTTTGAGCGTGTCCTATCAACTTTTTCATCTCATATTGTACACAGAAAAGAGGTATTAATTTAACCTGAAGGAGTTAGAAAAATAGGTACTTTAAAGCATATTTTCAGCCAAATTCAATCGAGCTTGAGATATATTATGTCTGCGTGCGTGAAGCTACGATGCTATTGCTTCATTCGTTTCGTTCGATAGTTACGCAACTGAGCACCACATGGTCGGCTCTGTCATAAAGTGTCAAGTTACAAGGCACCATCGGAGTTGTGGTACATTTTAACGTTGGTGATGAATACACTGGCGAGACAGAAGCGGGTACATTACAATAATTACGGAGAGCTGTGCCCCCAAATGACTGGCAGAATCTCTCGCGGCATTTCGTCTTCCTCTGCCCTAATTAATTGCTGGGCAGCTTTTAACGTCGTGCTCGCGTGTGATGCCTCCGAAAAATATGCCTTAGTGGACGGCTGCCGCATTGCTTAGAAAACGCTTGTTTCAACTGGGTCTTCTCATTCATCTGTATTATGAAAAGAGTGCCGGGGCTGGTTAAAGAACGCGCAGCATGGTGCCAATCATTTGAAGAACCGCGTAGATGCTGTGGCACTACAGCGTACACAAATCTCTGCACTGTTCCTGACGTGCTTCCCCGTTTTCTCTGCCTCGTTACCGTGTTGCGTTCCCCGATAACGTTGTTTCCTTTCCGCCTTTCTCATGTCTGAAAGGCGTGAGCGTTCCTCCAGCTGTCATGATTGGAAGCTTTCAAATTTTTGTTTCCTCGTCATATTGAGAACTGTTCATAAAGCGGGAAACCTCCAAGACGAGTGCTTGTATAGGCCCTGCAAGGCCTTATTAAAGAAACCATTTACCGTTTTACAAAAGAATAAAGACAAACAACTGTGTGCCGGGAAAACTTGAACCATGTGCCATAGGAGGCTCAGCCATTTCGTGTCATCGTCATCTGTGGTAAACTAATAGGCGTATAAGCCAGGGGGGGGGGGAAGGGCGCTTGTTCTTCCACACCAAGATGAGAAAGGGGGCTGAGCTGCCTCACTTCCGACAGTAGTCAATGTTGGCTGCACGATGGGGAATCAAACAACCAAGGCAATGTTTTCATTGACCACAGTAATTACTCAGTTATAATGTTACAAGGGGATCAATATATAACGAGAAAATATTTCATATAATGAAATATTTTCAACAATTCTGCTGTGAAGATTTTTCTAGGAGACTTTTCGCGGTGCGGATTGCTGTACAATGCTTTCGTGCCTTGCGCTGTAGAATTGCAGAGCAGGCTAGCCCTAAACAGGGCCCTGTGAGATTATATCACGGGCTCATATTTTCATTCTGCTGTGCCTGGCTGGCTGACGCAGCTACAGATGGGAATGGGCATAGTTTTTATGGACTAATGAAAGCATTTGCTGGTTCACGAAAATAATTGTCTTTCGTAGAAAAGGAATAGCATCGCCGCTACTCGGTCGAAGCTGCTGTGAGCCTATGAGCGTGATGAATTCTTTTCTGTGTTTTGTTTTGTCGTACTGAAAGAGGAAAAAAAAAGGTTTGCACTTCAGTCTTCGATCGACCAAATCAGTGATCAGCTTTGCCTATGGTACCCAGGAATGGTGACCGCAGCTTTCAAAGTGGCGACAAATAAAACAACGGAATCGAGCAATGGGAAGCTCCCTTTATAATCTTTCCCTAAATCTTGATCCCACAAACCAGGGATATAGTTAAAGTTCGTGGTTTGTTGCACTAAGTAGACTTAAAGAAGAGCACACATGCAGCGCTGCTTATTCCTCTCTTCCTCGGCAAGAATGAAAGAATCGTATTTATGCAGATAGTTTGAGGTCATGCATAAAAATCGCCGCCATATCCACAAATTTATGTCATGTAAGAGGCGCTTGCTCGAAGATAATCTTGCAACCCACGAATCCTCCGTGTACATCTCCCACCATCATATATAGACGTGACAACGATCGCATATAGCCCAGCGTAGTCCGTTTGCATGTTTCTGCGCATACCCCATGCTTTGTAGTTTGTAGTGGAATTTTGCTTGCAATTTTTATACAGTCCTTACCATGTCGCACAAGTGTCTATGTTCATTGATAGTGACACGATATATGCCTTACCTATGGCGATTGCTGCAGATATTTTCACGTAGTGTTGAGGCGCGCAATGATCTTGAAACCAGTCGTGGGCAACCACTTCTTTGAGCATTACAGGCAAGGAAGCGGAACTCTAAAGCGGCGGCAGAAAACATCGAAGCGTTGTTGTGGCGCCTCAGATATGCGCAGTAATTGCTTTTTAATTGACAATCGCACAACTATGAACGCTAATCCTTGAGCAATATTGGAGGGTGCCGCGGATGGGGTTGGCCGTTGGGTGGCGTTTGAGGTATCGTTAGAGCGGACAAATAGACAAATGTACAGACAGAGAGACAGACCTAAAATTTTACGTCGAAGGTCCCCCCAAGAAAGACTATCGTCTTTAAAAAATCTAAGTATATCCACGGGGTGAATGGTGGAGCGTGGAGTGAAGCTGGGTCCGCACGCCGCTGCAGCGCCGCTTCGTAATACGGTTCGTGTACGCCGGGATTATGTCGGCGCCACCGCGCAGCTTCACGGCATGCTTCTGTCCCGCGTGTTCGCACATTGGTGTTCCGTCTTCGAGCGCGAGCTGCCGCCGCCTTGTGCGCACGCCGCTCTGCAGCCTTGTCCATTCGCCGCCCTTCTGAACGCGTGCACGCGTCAGAACGCCTTTTATTTTACTACACCACGCTCCCTAGCGTATGGCACTGCCGACAGACATGCAATCATCGACGTCTTTGTGTGACGTCATTACTATTCTCCCGCGCACTTGCACATCAGTGTTTCGTCTTCGAGCGCGAGCCGCCACCACCCTGGGCGTATCATACTTTTTATCGGCAAACCGTGATTCTTCCACTGACCGCGTCCGTCCATCCTCTGTCTGTCTGTCTGTTTGACGCAAGCACGGGTGGACGTACGCACAGATATGGACGCACGAGTGGACGGACGAGCGCACGGACGGATGGATACGTGGAAGGATGCACGAATGAAGGGATGAACGAATGATTAAACGAACGCATGGACGGACAGATGCATGCACTGATGGACGCACGAGAAGATGGATGAACGGACGGGCGCATGGACGGATGCGCGAATGGACGGAATGGATGGACGAATGCACGAATGGATGGACGCATGGATGAATGAATGGACGCACGGATGGACGAATGGATGGACGCATAGGAGAACGCTCTGAAAGACGGATGTACGCATGAATGGATGTACGAATGAACGGACGCACGGATGAACGGATGGACGCGCGGATCAATGGGCGGACGCACAGATGGGATGACGGACGCTTCACCACACCCATCATCATTCACTCCATCAATTTGCTGTGATATTTATTATTTATCATACTGCAAGTAACGTCCTCTAGTATTGTAACATTCGCATTTTTTAGCGTATATGCATTTCGTTATATGTACAACATCCCCCTCTACGGTAGGTTCAAAAACTGACGAGAGGTGGCCTCATAAGATTAGGACGGGACGCTCAGCCCACACCTTAAGGAACTTCGCTTCTAAAAAGTATACAGTTCTGTGTTCAAATGCAACTGATGAGCGAAGCTCAATAAATATAGAATGCAAACGACTATGCGCTTCATCTCGTTCGCTGCGCTGGCTTTCATGAAGGTGTTAGGATGGCGATTGGGAAGGGAGCGTTCCTAAATGTGAAGGCATTTCTTAGTCGGGCTATGGCAGGCATCCGGCGATGGCGTCCGCGGCAGCGACCACACACCGGGAAGTGTTATCTCTCCGCTCTCTCTCTTCCTCGCCCATTGCACAGCTGTGGGCGCGAGCGCTTATCCTCGACCATATAAACCAGGACGTCTGGTGCGAGAGAGCGTAGGACAGTGTAGATGGAGTGCTTCGCTTCTCATTCTTTCGCCATTCACTCTCCTCCCTGCACCCCACTCTCCTGTCCACTCGCGCTACACTCACGACCGTTCACTGGCTGGGCGAGAACATCCGGAAAAACGTGCTCGAGACAACGTTGTGAAACGCCAACGCAGAGCTGAGAACGCAGGCGCTCGGCTCTCCCGTCTGCTCAGTCTTCTTTCGACCGTTTTTAGGCTGGGCCCCTCTCAAGGCGATGGCAGAAGTCTGTGAAGGCGAATGTCTGATGGCAATGGTGCCCTCTCTCGCCGCAAGAAAGGCTTTCGCGTTTCCTTAATTTAAAGAAATTCAAAGAGGTGAAAAAATGATAAAAAACAAGCGAAAATGTCAAAAGGCTTGGAGCGCGATGACGTCGCATGAAAATGTCAAAGGCGTGAAGCGCTATGGCGTCACATTAGGTTAAAGGCATTGGCTGCCTTGCAACAACGCTATATGCTCTGTTTAGGAAAACATGGCCAACAATTTATATTACACTGGAATCTCGTTCATATATTTCTACACAACACGTTCTTAGATGTACTGCGTTTCGCTTTTTGTACGTGGCCAACATTCCTCTGAAGTATAGCAGACTTTCGCTTCGTTTAATACAATCACACATTACCTAAAACGGAATAATACACCGCCAAAGTGAATTTCCACGAATATATCTAGAAATCCTCTATTTTTACCTTTCGTTGTTTAGAAACAGAGCCCCCTTGATGACACCCAGTTTCGTCAACCGATGTGCCAAAATAGTATTGGTGAGCAAGAAGAGCTCCAGAAAATAGCCCGCTGATTTCAACACTTTATTTCCCTTATTTGGCAAAATATATTCAAATAAGTGTTCTTTTGAGCTAAATAGAAATTGTAAAAGATTCCGTTGAAATTTCTGCACGTTGCTTTATCTGAAAAAAATGAAGAGAGACATTGTTTTACATTTGAAAGAAACTTTTAAACGTACTCACAGTTTCGACGTTATGAGCTGGTAACTGAGGGTTTTGGGTACAACGCCTGAGACCTTGAAACCGTCCTCATTCTAACAAGCCACCCCAAGCTGGTTTTAAAGCGCTTCTCCTAGGTTTTGGGGTGAAAATATCTCCTACAGGTGAGGCTGCTGCGTCAACTGATCGTATGGATGTGCCAGGTGAAGAATGCCATTGAAGTCTAGTGAATGTCTGTGATAAACTTTTACCAGAAAAACAAAAGTTTACGACATTTAGTAACCCATTTTACGTATAGGTAAATCGCTTACAGCTCTGCTTATCACATCACTTCTGAAATCGAAACTAGTTCTTACAAAATCAGACATATCGCACACTTGCACACTTTTGAATGAGGTGTCAACCTTCAGTAAGGTTTTACGTTTATGCTTCGATTCTGAAAGATAAGTCACATAGCCTGGAATTTTTCATCATCTCTGTAGACGCTACAGCAGCTTAAACAGTGATGTACCGCGCACGCCACGGTGGTCTAGTATAGTAATGGTGTTGGACTGCTGACCCACTGGTCGTGGGATCGAATCGCTACCATGGCGGGCGCGTCTCAATGGAAGCGATATGCTCGAGGCCCATCTACTCCAATTTAAGGGCACGTTAAAGGACACCAGATGGTCCAAACTTTCCAAGCCCTCCACAACTACATTCCTTAAAATGATATACAGGTTATAGGACCTACACTACAAAGGCCTGTTGAATATGTCACGTCATTCTGTGACTTTCTAGAATGGTGTTTCATGGACTCTTTAACACTTGGTTGGCGGTAACTAATTCAGCTAACGAAGCGCAAGCCCAGTCGGTTATAGAAAACAGAGAAGAAGTACACAAAATATGTTATGTAAAATAAATTCAGCTGCTTCAATTTAAATTACAACTATACTGATGGTTTCGGGTGAGTTGCATAACGCATGTAAATATGTGGGCGTTTAGTTTTTCACGAATGAAAAGAACTCTGCACACTGTCAAATGGGTAGTTGTCACAAAATATCATAAGGCGGAACATTGGCTTCTTCGAGTGGTGGTCTTGTTTTATTTCGTTTTCTTAATTCCTGAGCATATTTTGTTTTAAAGAGGACAAATGACTGCATTTGTATGTGGCCACCTCGATTGTGTGCTTGTCTTGTCTGAACTAATGTGATCGAGACAAGTGTACACTTCCTGTCGTTCTGTGTGCTCCTTAAAATATAGGTGCATCAAGTGGGCGTTTCTATATACTCGAAGTGGATTTAGCCTCACAGTGTCTAGATTACTGGGAAGCGCTACTGCGCTCCTAACTAGACTGAACGCGACGGCATTGTGTCTCTCGAACCTGGACTGGCTGCAGGCATGCAAAGTGCCTCGAAGCTCCATTTCGGACGTTGCACGCCGGAGGCGTATACAACGCCTTCGGCCGGCTCCGAAATTAAAACCGGTGACCCGGGTGTCAACCTCCGGGTCCTGCACTCGGTGTGACATCGTTGCTTCACGTGGAAGAATTTAATTATGAACTGGATTGGAGGAGTCCAAGCAGTAGACATCAGGTCAACGCATTCCAACTGGGCCCTGTTCTGACGGAATGCTGCTTACCAGGGAGAAGATATTTTGTTCTAAACTTCTCGTGGAGTATTGCCGTTCTGCTCATGTGTGAATTAAAAAGAAAGAAGTTTCAGCATTAAATAACACACAGTTCTATAACCAAAGTATGACGATCTACAAAGCAGTTCGAATTCAACTCTGCGGTTAAGAGTGGACTGCTGAGAACGCGATTGCTAGCGCTCGAGTTGCCTAACTGTACAAATGACACGTCACCTGTAGCGCTTTGCTCAAGTAATGATGATAGGTATGCCTATATTTTTGACTAAAGTATATAAAAAGTGGCTGTGGTATTTTGATAGAAACCACAAAAAATCTGCATAAAACAAATGTCAAGATAATCAAAAGTGACAGCGAATAACTTGATAAGTAAGCAGTCGTAGAAGATTTCTGGACGAATCTGTGTTCAGGGCCCCAGATAAAGGCAGCGTCTTTCTTGAGGAGTCGAGTGAATGGGCATGTGATGTCGGCAAAATTTCCCACAAAACGACGTAAGTAAGAGCAGAAGCCAAAGATGCTGCGAGCGTCTTCGGAGCAGGTTGGCACGGCGCAATCTTTCACTGCACGTATTTTATCTTGGTCCGGGTCAACACCGACGGAATCGGCGAGATGTACGAGCACAGAAATTTTTCGATGGCTGAAGTGTCCCTTCGCCAAATTAAGTTCCAGTTCCACCGAACGGAAAAACATGATATCTTCGATTGCCTTTTAAGCTGGGTAGGAAAAGATTGAGAAAAATGGTGACGTTTTTCACGTATCACAGTTCCACTTGAATCCGTGCAAAAGGGCATTCGTGATAGGTTAAAACGTGGCAGGCACATTGCAAATATTAATTGGCGTCACTTCAAACTGCATGGTAAAGGCCATCAGGTGTGATATATGCCGTTTTCTGATGGTCGATGTCATCGGCGGCAATGTGCAAGTACCCGTAGCGAAGGTCGATGGCAGGAAAATACATTGCCCCGTGAAGGCAATCTAGGCCATTCCCTATGCGCAGCAAAAGGTATACACGTCCTTCTATGTAATCTTGTTTAAAATGCGGTAATCAACGCAAACTTTCCAACTGTTCTTTTTCTTAACAAGTACAACAGGAAGCACCCGAATTGAGAAATCAAAACGCCCAAAGCGCGACAAATTCTTTGGTCGATTTCCTTTTGTATTATGTGTATCTCGGCATGGGAAACAGGGTAAAGGGTCCCCGATGTCTCACCCTGGCATCACCTGTGTCAATCAGATGCTTAATAACGGCCATTTGTTCGAGTGGGTGGTCAAGATGGTGGAAGAGGTCTCAAAATTTCGGACGCAGGAAAAGAACACAGGTTATTAGCTTGGTGTGTTGATATAAGGTGAACGCACTCACCTTCGAAACACACTTTGCTCTGATGCAGTAGTCGGCGAAGTTTCCTCTGCACTCGAAGCGCTGTGGTAACTCAGAGAGCAAAAATGACACTCTGCTGCCGGCATGATTTTCGCGAGTGAGAAAACGGCGAGTAGATACGGCTGCAGGCAATTTCACGAACTGCCATTAACCCACCGCTCTGCTGCATTTAAGATTGCAGATGACGCTTTAAATACTATATAGTAGTTGTTGCAAGGTCAAATTACATGGGTCGTGAAACTTGGAACTAGAAGTGTCGGAAACCTATAGCCACAGGCATCAACGTCCGCCCATGATTGAAGCGCAACTAGGTGAGGAGGACACAAACAATGAAAACTTAAAACTAAATATGTTTTGTTTGTTCAATAGTCGTAGTTTTATATGAATCAAAGTTAACTATAAACTTACTTTACGGTGTATCTAAAGTTTGGATAAACAACTGATTGCCTCAATTTTTTGTCGAGTGTCCTAAATTGGGAGGGGTGGGGGCGTATCCAGGCAATATGCTATCAGAGTTTGTATTTAGTTCGGCGTGTTCTTTGGCTCGACGCATTGCCAGGGCAAAGGGACAGTGCTCACTCTACCGTGCTGATTTCGTGCGTACCTTCAGTAGTTTACCTATTTTCTATGTGTTGTTTACTGGTGTGACATTACAGAGCTGGACTAGCTCACAGAATGTGTAGTTAGCCGCTCCTGTGACTGCCGACTTCTTTCACTGGCGCACGGCCAACGTGCCCTTGCCTTTGGTGATGGTGAACGCAACACGCTGAGCAACGACATGCTGTACTCCACAGCTGCCAAAGCGGTATTTCCTAATTGCTGTCTTGCTGCAGTGGTTGTCCATCATTGGACAACGTCAGTTTTCAAACTATTAGGCCATTGTGTTCGTGGACAGTTGCCTCTGTGAAGTTCCTGGTGAATATACTACGTACGTCATTTGGCTAAAAAAACAACTTTGCTTCCTCGATCTTTGTTTCTTTTGTTCCTTTTCTCTCCCACAAACAATTAGCGAGGCATAAGGTGCAATAAATTTGCGTATAATAGCGGCACGTAAAAAGTCAGCAAATAAGAAAAAATTTCATTTCGCGCCATGTAGGACAAATGCGTGACGTCGCTACCACTTCCAATTGTGACGTCATATTTAACTTTTGTTTTTTGTTTTATGTTAACGATCTCGTCCTCACGTAGAGGGTGGCCGCGGCAAAAGCTGCCGAATAATCTATCCATGGCCTTCCATAGATGTTACGCGAGCAGTTTCCATATACATTTGATGTTTGTCTCACAAACTTTTCTTACCCTTTCGGGTTCCAAATGGAATATTGTTTCTACAGTCGTGAAATATTCCTGTGCATAAGCGTCTAGAAAGATGCGCAACTTCAAGCGCAGCTTTGGAGACAGTGACTTGTCGGCTATACAAAAACGTGCAGTGCTGAAACCCTGTGGCGTCAACACAACTGAGCACTCATGTTCCCTCCTGGACGCATCAATCGGGTGTGCGCCTTTTCTGTCCTTCTGGCACATCACTGTACGGAAAATTCTTTGCGTATACCAGAGAACCAGGCAAGGTCTATACAAAAAGCCTATACAAAAATTCGCCTATTCAAAAAGTCGTGAAACCTCTGGCGAATACCAAATCAGCAGCTATTGTTAGGGGCCCCAGCAGGAGAAGTTATGTTTGTTCCGACTGAAGCGTGGTTACGCTTGGAGGGAACGGATAAGAATAGTGGGAAACTAAGTTTTATTAAAAGGCGAAGCAATCGTTTTTATTTCAAAAAATACATTTGTTTTCAAACAATATCATTTAGGTGGAATCAGGAATGAATATACGACAGTGTTTTTTATTATGGGAGATCATCTTCCTGTACCACCCTCTGCGCACGCCATCATTACTAACCACAGCCCTTGCACTGCACTGAAAGATGTGGTCGTAAAACTCGTCTGCGGTGACAAGCCCCCTGGTGTTTTTTTTTTCGTTTTTTTAGTATTCCGCACTTGCTTCCGCTCTCTGTATTACTGTGAAGAAAGTTGAAGTTGTTCAGTACGCAAAGTTGTGAGGTGCCTGTCATCATTGGTGAATGCCTTGAGCGCAGTATTCAAACGACCAGCATGATACGGGTAAAATGAAGCGCCGACTGTTTACCCACGAACCTTACCAGCAGAAGCGATGTGCTGCGCAAGGATACCGTAACAAAACATGCATGCCTGAAAAACCGTGCCTTTTAGATGAAGAACAAGAGCAACGGTTCGGAGTACTGTGCTCTCCGGACTTTGGTGCAGCAGTGTTCCTATGGTCTGTTTTCTTTTTTTGACCACGCAATTTCTACTATAATTCATGTTATCGGTGAGTAGATCGCATCGTTATCTATTGCGATAAAATTCGCAAGCCTGCATTCGCATACGCAACGGTAATTTATTAGATCTTAAGACAAAATACGCCGAATGTGGCGTCCCCACATTTGCCGTGCTTATTATCCCACTTGATGATCATTGCGCGCAGTCCAACAAAAATGGAGTTCTTTTAACAATTGAGTCAGACTGAAGTTTCATAGTTTTGGCGTGACTATGTCCCTTCTTGTTAAAACTGAAAAACAAAAGTTGCGTGTTGGCTTCGCAAATACGCAGAGTTGCAAATATGCAATAAATAAGGCTGCTTGCTTAATTCATCTGCAGAAGATGCCACGAATAGAGTTCCATAAAAAAGTTTTCATGCCGAACCGAGGCGAGTAGACTGGTACCACACTTAAACATTACAATCTGGTCTTGAGTCGATATTAGCTTCACTGGCGTTGACTAAAGCGTAGTCGTTGAAGACACGCCGGCGATTGCCTTAGCGCGAGCCCTTATAGCGACCAGGGGCCTTCGAAAACTAATATAGAATCAAATTTCGTGTTTGTGCCAACAAACCGACGTAATTTGTGTGCCAGCTATTGCGTCACAGGAGGTTTATTTTTTTTCGTTTGGCCGCAAGTGTTCCCTCCTCAGACAAATATTGCTAAGCCTCATGAACAGCCCATGAGACGCCATTTTCTGAGCGTATGGGGTTCTATGAATGCTTCATTACCAGTTACGTTTACCTTGTACCGGTGTGAACGGCACATGAAATAATGTCTTCCCTTCTAAATTTTTGTCCGCGTGAAGTTCAAAAGGAGACCACAAGAACGTCCAGAAATAGGCGGCCAGATGTAAGGTGAAAGATGTAAGTGTTTTGGTTTGCTGAGAACTGCTTCGCACTTAAAAATAACCAAGTACACGTGCACTTGTTCATAATAGGGGTACTTTGAATTTTTCATAAAGAGTAAAGGATGACATCAGAGAAGCTTGAAAACGAACGCAATTGCTGAGCCAGCGCGTGACTTTTGCGCACATGTGTATACCAAGTGCACGTGCACTACGCTTATGAAGTTGGAGGATGAAATTGAACATAGGCACGGGGAGTACTTTGCGGTGCTCTTTTATTGACGCCCATGGAGCTCAGAGAAGAGGAGAGAGTAGAAGAGTTTTACAAGTATGTAACAACGTAAAACACGTGACATGCCGGCAATGGCACATGGCTATCGTACAACCATATGTGTGGTCCAATATGTATAACATCGCTTTTGTTTTTGTTAGCACTTGAAAGGGCCCCTGAACAACTTCTGAGAATGCAAAAAAAAAACGACAGCGTTCTTCCGTCCTTTTGTTTCCCCATATTTGCACAGCGCAAGACTACGAGTGGTTACGACGTAACTACCGAAGAAGAGACAAGGACAGAAAGAGCGCTTCCCGCCTTTTCGACTCGATCTGTGACAGCGGCTCTCTTTTCACGTAACGCGATAAGAAAATAAGCTAATTATTGTTCCTTGTACGAAAAATACCAGTCGTTAATTGTCTGCTACCCTGCTTTTCCATGCAGACAAACGCCCATTCTGCCTTGTCGTAGTAGGCCATCGAGTTTGATCAATGGATTTCAGTTAGTAATTGGGTGTTTTGTATATGCAAATGGAGATACGAAGGTTTGGTCGAAGAGTGTTAAATTCTGATAGGCTTAAAGCTTCTTGTTCGTAATGCCTACGTGTTTTATGAATAAATAGACGGCCACGGTGATGTATAGCGCCTTTTGAACGGGCACTGAAGACGAGGGTAGAAAAGCCCTCTCTTGTATGTGTATTTAGAGCGGTTCAGAAGCCCTTTGACATCCTTTTTCACCCGCTCTTTCAGAGTACAAAATTATTTCAGAAAGTCACTTTGAGATATATCCTTCTAAATGGGGCTTAGGTGTGAAAAAAAATGTTATTCACACTGCGCATGCTAACGCTCTCATTTTTCATTTCATTGATGCGTCGCTTGCGTGAAAATTCACACATAATGACAACATTTCATTAACAAATTTACGCTACAACAAGGGGCACCGAGAATACAAGCACCAGTGAAAACAGGACGCACATTGCACCACCTGGCGTCGCTTTAGAAAGCTATGCACGAAGAACCAGCACTGCGAGAGTGGGCGGGGCACGTGGTATCAAAACTTCTACGTGGCCTCAAAAAGTGCCCCGTTTATAGTCATGAATGCAACAATATCATGGGAACTCTCGAAAGCACAATCGCTTGACGCGAATAAGAATTGTTTGACACGAAGGCTTAAAAGCAAAAAAAAAGTTTCTTCCTTGAGTCTTAGAACAAAGACGTGTATTGACTCCAACGCTATCATCACATAAAAACAAAGACCTTGTAATCAAGGCATGTCACCTGTTTTCTAGAGGCCTTAATCATAGATAAGCGACGAAGAACGCATCTGAAGGTGAATAAGTCTTTGGTGGAAACACAATATGGCGCTTAGGCTCACTGAGTGAAAAAAAATGCTGACACCGACAATTGTGAACGACGTGAGAACATGAGGCTAGAGGGTATATAGCAATATAACAAGAACATTCCTTAATTAACATCTTTATACATGCTAAAGCATCTCAATTATTTTACTGGGAATGGTGACTCACATTTACACAAGGCCCACTAATAGCTTTTACACGGTACAATTGACAACGCAATGACCATAATGGAATCGGCACGTTTAGACAAACATTTTAGGTAGGAAAACTGGGATCTATGAGATTCTCCCTCAACCGTGGTCATCTCCGTTCATTTTTCAAGAGAAGTAACAGCCTTGAGAAGGCAGCCGCACTATCGCATACATACCAACGTCCAGTAGCTTGCCTTAAGAGGGGCGGAATATGGAATCATAAGCCGCAAACATGTTTACTCTCGCAGTCGACATACAGTAGATATTTGTTTTTTTATTTTAGTTGGAGCAATACAAGATGATTTATCTATGTACACATTTTTCAATGAATGCAGAGGAAATATTTAATTAACATTTGAGGTTACCTAATGAGCGTCTTGTGCACAAACTATAGACATTGTAATTGAGCATTAAGTTAGTGTTTATTGCCCGCTGGAGCCGCAGTACACTCGAAATATAATTTTTGAGGGCCTTCAGAAATGTAAGCCCACCATGGAGAGAAAGACTGCTTGCCCCTTGCAAGTGTTTCTGGAATATTACGACGTCGATACACAGTATAAATAGATGCTGCAGCTGCGTCCACATAAAGAATAAACTATGGTTTGGAAAACCATAAGCTTGAGAACAAACAAATGTGATAGTAGGACGACCAATGATCATCAGTGAACAATTAAAAAAAAAAGTTCGCTGCTTTGTCAGCACTACGTGACGACATGCACAACAGAAGTACGGTTCAAAAACTACCTGAGGAGTGCTCCGAACTCAACCTGGGTGGCACTGCGAAACATATTTTCTCAAGTTTGCATGAATGTGTCCCTGAAGAGTGGCTTTTTCTGCACAAGATTTCCTGAATAATGTCCCTTAACACACACATACAATTTATCCCGAACGCACGTCAAACATCTATAACTGGCCTCGTCAGTGTGTAACAACAACACTGTGCAAATGAGGGTCGAGTCTTGTTGAAGAGTATCCGGCCGGTGTCCTTGGACTGTTCATCTTACGTTGAGACGTATGGTCTAGCACGATCCCACTTGCGATTCAATGTCCAGCGCTTTTCAGTGGTCATGGAAAGGTTACTCACGCATCTACGACGTTCACAAGTGCGTTACATTTCCGCGCAAACGCGAGAGGTCCTTGCGTGCTCACAAAAAGTCCTCAATGGTTGTGTCCCTGCAGCGATTGTGCTGCTTGGCACTCCTCTTTTTGGCTCCCTTGACGGCGTGCAGTTGCGTAGCGCCGCGCTGGTGCAGCGGCGGGCACGGCGACTGTCACAAGGCGAGCGAGTCGCTCGGTAGCTGCGTCATCGAGTGCGGTATGGCCACCGTCGATGTGGCGTACGACGTGAAGGTGTACGTGGAACCGAGCCGCGTCGTGCCGTTGCGGGACGAGCAGCGGTTGTTCGTGGTGGTGGACTTGACGCGGCAGCGCGGCTCGAAGCAGGTGCGGTGACAGCACCGCACCATGCGACGACGGAACTTGCTGGACATGAAGCAGTACACGATGGGGTTCAGGCAGCTGTGCACGAACGGCAGCAAGTAGAAGAGCACGCGCACGGCGTACACGCCGTGGTTGAACACGTTGAGGCAGCACTTGATGACTATCTCCATGACGAGCCGGGGACCCCAGCAGAGCAGGAAGAGGATCACCACAAGTATCAGCATCTTGATGACCTGCCAGCAAAGGAGGGAATACGTGAAGTGAAGGTCATTTGCACTAGCGTGATGAAGAGGAAAAAAACGTGCGTAAAAATGGAAGTGCGGGGATGTTGGGGACGTTAACTGGCTTTGCATAGCCGATGGTCTATCTTGCACAAGTGGAAGGGATGACGAGTTTGAAGGCTCCAAAGGTGGGAGAGAAAACAAACTCAAAGGGAGGGGCAAGCCGGTACACATACACATGCGTGTACGCACGTACGAACACGCAACGCCAACATCAGCCAGTCATGTGCGGTATGTGGCATTACTGTCAATCTTTGCCACGAACACTGCCAGTTTACGCGCGCTCCTGTAAGTCTGCTGTTTTTAAATGATTTTAACAATGCCCTCACAGTCTTGTATTTGCGACCAGTTCTGATAAGGTCGTCCAGAAAACAAGATTCTCAATAAGGCTATTCTTGGCTCGTAAAATGAGAAAAGATTTTTAGTGTTTACAGTTTGGCAATAAGAAGATGTCAACTCATGAGATAACTTCGATTTCAACGTTAATTTCAACGTCACATCAACTTAGGATTAGATTTACTGTGTGCAGGATGTGCATAATTGCCAATAGCAGTCATTAGTTCATTATTCCATATAATGAGATGTAACTTTCCCTATAAATGGACACGAAAAACACAATATTGTCTTTGAATAATAGTGGCAGCGTAAGTAAAATGAATCAAGACGGCGCCTTTTTTTCTAGGCGTGTACCTGTTGGCGCGCTCTCTTGACGTCCCTTATATCAGAGTTGGCGTGACCCCGAAGAATGAGTCTGCAGTTTGGCTGCTGTGGTCCTGGACTAGGGAGGGAGCCCAGTCTGGGCGTTGTGGGTGCCTGGCATTGGTAGCTGCAACGTGTCAAGTCACTAGCGTTAGTGATGGTGTGGCACAGTTTTGAAAAAAATGGCCCTTTCTAATTATTCACAATATACAAGATGAACATTTATTGAAAGCGTGATTAAGCTGCAAAAGATAAGATCACTGAAGGCAACAATGAAATGTGTCAACGTGTATGTCATTATGACACGCAATAGCACACCAGATGCCGATAAATAATGATGAAAAAGAGAGCCACCTCGTTACGATTATTAAAACACTGATGAAGAAGGCCGAAAACGACGCGGCTTCTATGAAAATCAGCTGCAAAAGAAGGTTCATACGACTCCTTGCAATTTTTCTCGGTTGATATAGCCTACAGAAGCGCAGCCGATAGAAACCAGTACTGAGTATTCTGCAGTCTACTTTCATTATTACGAAACAGGTCTTAGGTATTATGAAGTTTTCTTACTAGCCATACTAAAACATTGAAGTACTGCCTACACTGATTTTTGTACGACGTGAAGTATACGTATGAGTGACACGAATTTCCGTTTCAAGTCTCACTTTAAATACTTTCACTTGAACCAGTTTTACAAATTCTTTCATACGTATCGAACACTTAAAAACTATCTTTTCCTTCCTGTAGACTATGTGTCACTGTGGCTCCCTAATGCCGCACGAATACTTGACATTTATATTATAAATTTTTTTGCCGCAAACAAGCAGTGACTCACACCCACTTATAGCCACCGCCACTGATGTTGAAGAATCTGGCACCTTCAAAATTGAAGTGATTACTATATTGTTGTTAACTACAACTGTCTGAAACGCCCTAGGGCCCTGAAAGTATGAAAACAAATTAAAATAGAATTTAAAAATTACTACATTACCTATTTCGCATTTATATTAACAAAAGCTGTCAAATATAATAGCACCACAGGAAATCTCACTCGTAACTTAGTTCAACATGTTTTTTTTTCTGACACGAAACCCCAGTGATACTCTTCTTTCTTTTCAAACGCTTCCAGTTGAGGACTTTTGGTTTTTGCGAATGTTAAGCCTTTTTCTCTGTGAAAAATAGAACAGGTACATATTCGGTGATTCTGGATCAAGTTTAGAGTTATGTTGGACATATATGAGATCGGGGCATCAATCTACTGATAATAACGGCCAATGAACAGTTAATAGAATTTATTTAAGTAAATGAATTGGTTCGTTAAACGTGTGTATAGTTCACTTGTGAGCAGCTGAGATTATTGAGGCGGCACCTGACGGAAAATATCTCAACCACGCGCTTCTTTCTTAGTGGTTTATATATTGCACTTCGGCAGTGCCACGAAAAGCATACTTAGCCTGAGGAATACACGAGGTCACGCCAACGCCCACGTGCAAGTGCCAATACCATTTCCGGAAGTGTTGTATTAGGGTCGTCTTCAGCATTTCGTCTAGCGTCTAGCTTACAACAACATTACAACGTAGCCTTTCCTTTCAACTTTATTTTGCGGCCCTCTTCTCTTCACCACGTTTAGAGTAGCTAACAAGATGTGTGCGGGAGCCTAGCTGACCCTTTTTTTAGATGCGGAGCATCTTATACTCGCGCCTTGTAGTGCGCCGTCCGCGCCGTCCGCGCCGTCCACACCGCTTCTCGAACATTCGACAGCTGACGCGCGTGCATGCGCCGTCGCGCCGTCGCCCACTCTTCCACCATCTGTGCATCTCTTCCTCCTCTACACACCGCGCGCGCTTCACTCCTCCACCATCTGTGCTTCCTTCCTCCTCTACACACCGCGTTCGACATCTACAATTCTCCTGATTCTCCAGTGGACGCGCATGTGGCGTCGCGCTTCGAGAACATTCAATAGCTGACAGTGCATGCGCCGTCGTGCTGTATATATACTCAAGGTCGGCGCTCGCTCGCTCAGTTGCCGCTCGTCGGTTGGTTTGTACGGCGCGTCGACGTCCAAGGTCGCGGTGAAATGAATTCCAACGAATCCACAAACACAATGATCGACGTCCCTTCGACCAGCGCCGCCCTTTCGCATACGTGTGTACGTGTTCACTCATTTAACACCCCCTCCTACAACCACGTTAACCAATTTAGCCATCGACCCAAGTAAGTCGCAATTTAACACCCCATTTCACAACCACGTTAACCAATTCAGCCATCGACCCAAGTAAGTCGCACTTTAACACCCCGTTAACCAATTATATGCTCCGCATCCTCCTCAGTGTTCCCCCGAGGGAAGCTGCGGGCAATTTTTCATCGTTCTATCTATGACAATGTATAGAACTATTTGTTGCATTGGCGAACACAGTAGGCTGAGTCCACTATGGTGGATAGTTGGCAACGGTGCTCGGCTTCTGACCGGAAGGCCCATGCTATAAACGTCAGCATAAATACAACAAATCCAGACCTAGTATCATTTTTTACGTAACGATGTCAGATGTATACCTAAACTTTGCGGACTGAGTGAGCTGGTCCATGGTCTTAGTGCTGACCCAAAGTTCCAGGATGACCCATGAATAGCAGACGATCATGACGACCGAGGGGAGAGCGAACAGCGTGACTAGGCGGTACCAGGACACCGACTGACCCTGCCAGTCGTGTTCGTCCTTGCAACTGTAGATAGTGACGTTCACCCGCAGGTTCGTGAAAGTTGTCTGGATCACGTTCTGCGAAAACGTCGTTGGTACATCCCACGTTATGTGTTTGTTGAATTATTTCATTGTCATAATGACATCAAAAGCAGTTATAACAGACTTTCTTGAGCTGATACAAACATAATGTAGTCGCATGGCTAATGTCAGCACTCAAGAACGTCTGAAGTATGCAGAGCCAAAAAATAAAGGGTCACAACGTCTGATTTGCGGCTTTCTCAGACGAAAGTGCTGTAATCGATCCCTGACTGATCACACCTTATACTGCCACCAAACACGTGAGGGCGCATAGCCAGAGTGCAGAGCTCAGACTTGTACTATCAAGCCACCAAAACATGAATGGTGAACACCTCTGCATAGTGGCTGTTTCGCATTGTACTGAGACCTCACTAGTCGTTTCTCTGTAGCCGGTGTCCACATTCGATAAAATTTAAGAGGGATGAAACGGTAAGCCTTATTTTGAGAAAATTTGATATGGCTAGCAAAATTTGGCCTGCTTTTAAGATTGTTCTCGTGTCTGAATATACATTTGCAGTGCACAGTCGAAGAGTGATTGTTTAGGCACGTACACTAAAGCAAAAGTGTTACTGATTGCATGTACTAACGCGGATTCGGTTAGCTGCGATATCTACACCTCACCTTCACGAAGAGCATCGGCAGGGCAACGACAAGGGATACGAGCCAGACGCCCCACATCAGCCTCTTGCAGTTGCTCATGGTGCACACCGTGCGAGAGTGGATGGGGAACACAATCACCACGAACCTGGCATCGCGAAAAGTGTAATACACAATGATCACAATCAGATGCCTTTCTTTCACTGGTTCGACATTTATTTGAATTATCGCATGTGTGGCTAATTGACATCCCAGAACGGCACAATTAATAAGCATTTGTTATGCTAGTTGTTGGTTTATTTTGAACTTTGTAATGGACCGTGTGACACAATGGCCTTCTTTTTTCCCTTCATCTTGTTCATTCTTTCAGGGTCTTTTTCAAGCTGATTGCTTACACAAAGGCGGGATTAAGCGCACAGGTGGAAAACACATCACGTTGTATAACCCACACTAAGCATAAACCACATATGAATAATATAGGATTATATATATATATATATATATATATATATATATATATATATATATATATATATATATATATATATATATATATATATATATATCGTCGCGTTGCATCGAACGCGTTGAACGCGTTGTTCGAAGGTCGCAGGTCTCGATCTTGCCGCTGGTAAGTTTTCTTTTCAAGCACCACTTTCTTTGTTCTCATTTACATTAAAATTACTTCTAACATCCCCAATACTTTCTCTGGCAATATTCTCTGTTCTCATCGAAGTTGTGTCTAATAAGGAAAAACGGGCCCTTTAATTTACAACTTCCTACATTTAATAAAGTCATAGTTTGAGATAGTGTAACAATATTACCGAGGAGGGTGAACGGCGGACTTGGACGAGGGCGGCCAAATAACGTGCACTTCCCGTTGATATGTCCTCCAATTAGCTTCCATTTATTTATAGCCACGTTCAGTCTATGATGGGATTACATATTCAAAAATAGCCTTAGGTATCTATTGGTATATCAGAATATCAATACAGTTTCTACGAGGTATACAGCAATCACCGTTTTCAGGGAACTGTTAGTCAGACACAATATCTTTGAGCCTCCTATGTAATAGTTTGCTTGGACAAAACTGGCCGCTCAGATTACAGTAGAGCACATACGAAAAATCTAGCAAGCTCCGCTTCGCCAGAACTGAAGAAGCAGGAAATCTAATGTTCGTCCTTCATCAGGCTACCGTGCTTCTATGTTTTGCAAATGTTTTTGTTGGCGCCTGATTTCCGCCTATTTTGAGCGAACATCGCTATTGTCTCGCGATGACACGCCGGTTGCCGCGTCAGCGCTCGCCGACGGTCACGTCGGGCATCTTCTTGCTCGGGAGCCGTCTCGGCCATTAATGAAAGGGATAATTCGCAAGCAACCAAGACACTCTTTCACCTACATCTCTTACGACAGCTAGATTCTTCCGCTTAGCCTCACTCTCGGCAATCTACGCTTACCTCATTGGTTCACGATTTCTGCAAGATTTCACTCTTTTCCTTCCTAGCAAGCGTCTCTTAAGTTTGCCGCTCAATTCAGCCTATCCCTTCTCGGCACGATGCAGTCTTTCTCTTCTTACGGACTTTCACTCTCTCCCTATTGTGTTGACTCATGATCAGTGCTATGCCATTTGATGATGCAGGGGAACATCACCTACGAAAAGCTTGACTGTTCAGAACTCAGCCAGCTACTCAACCTCTTAACCATTGCTCAATGAAGCTTCAAGTACGAGAGTTTATAGGATGATAGGCTAAGCTTAGTGTAATTTCGAACACCGTCCTCCTAATTTAGACTCGTCATTATCAGCATCATATCATTTTCTTGATTACTGTTACCATGACACAGGTGACAACTAATACTGGGACAAACTCAACAGCCAAGGGTACACTAAAGCAATTTTCACCTCTAGAATTTGTAGACCACGTACGCTGTGACAGATTCGCATACCTTTCGAGCGTGACGGCGACCATGTTGAGCACTGAAGCGAAAGCAGACACCGTCTCGGCGTAAGCTGCCAGTTTACACACCGTGCCACTCGCGTCCCACCGGACTACGAAGTAGTGAGCAACGTCCAGTGGTGCACAGATAGTCAGTAGGAGCAGATCTGACACAGCCAGGCTGACGAGGAAGACACTGGTGACGTTCCTCGAAGACTTGTCGCCAGCCATCACTGAAATCACCACCAAGTTGCCACTCACGCCTATGGCGAAAGTCACCAAGTACGTAACCACGATGAAGAAGAAGTACTCGTTCATCACCCACGGCACCAGCATCTCTTCGGGGTATTCGAAGTACACGTGATCGGGTGGCAACTGCAGTGGCGTCTGGTTCCAGTACGGCGCCCCTTCTGGAGAAGGCGTGCGCCAACTGGCATTCGCTCCCAGGCCATCGCAGTCGGTGACTATGGCCGTGTCGTTGAGCGTAAAGCAGTCATCGGTCGCAGGGGACTCCATGGTGGACGGTGGCCACGGAATGAACATTCGAAAATGTTTGCCGGGTGTGCGCGTCCAACCGATGAGTTCGCACTAGGCTAGTTGGTAACCTTGGCGGCCGCAGACTTCTTGCTGATCAACATGCGAGCCGACCAGGATCAGGCACGCTTTCAAGTGTCCACGCTTTTATTTGACCCCACAGTACGCTTCCAAGCTGTTCAGCATAGGCGAGCGGCACGAATCACTGCAATTAACTTCCTACATACGCCAATGACAAAACTCTAAGCGCTTACATTCACTAGTTTTACATCCTGTATTGGAAATCACGCAAGTCGTCAGTAGAAGTTCACGACTGGAGCAGTGCGGGGTTCAGTTCTTCGCCCAGGTTTTACGCAGCTATTCAGTAATGCGGTAGATTCTTTAAGCTATTTTCTCTATCTACAGACTTGAGATAACCCAGGACAATCAGCATGTTCTTGTCTTGCCTTGAGGTCGTTGTTATCCATCTCAGACATGGTCTTATGGTGGCGCTTGGTGCGTAAAGCCAGCAGCGTCTTTCTCACCTCGCTACGTTTATCTGCGCTGGCGTTGTTCAGACCATGCACCAGTAACGCTGAAATATCTTGCCCGCGTTCTTACACTTACGAAAAACATTTGTCGTGCTGGTCCGGAAGTAATCATTGCTTGAACACCTTCATTGGCAACTTAGAACGAGGCAAACTCGCTTTTTTGCCTTGAACTTCAAAAGGCGTGTCGTGAATGTAGAACAGTCATACAGATGTATGCGTTGCAACGAAATCAATGGCGCACAAAGTCTGGTCCCCACTTAGTCTCTGTGTAGCCCCTGCAAAACAAAAACAGTAAAAAAGCACAATGAAGTTGCAGCAGTTTGTATCTTCTATCGTCTTAACTGGGCTGTAGGTATTGTCATCGCAAACATCCTTAAACGTGCTCTCTGTATACAGGAAACATTCATTGTTCGCGTCGTGCGTCAGTTCATGCAGCATGAAGGTTGGTTTGACATGGCTTAAGGAATTCAGCTTTACTGTAACTGGTCCGCAATCAGGAGGGGGTTCGAACGTACGCAACCATTAAAGGGGCAGGGCACTGTACTGCATACATGATGATGTTTGCTTCTTTTTTCATCAGTGTACTTAAGTAATGTTTATTACAAGTGAGCCATCGGCTACTGATCTTCAACTAAATTTCGGGTTTCTTCGCTATACTGCATGAACAAAGAAAGGCAGCACTTGATAAGCGAAAGCGTGGGCAGACATTCTCTCGATGTTTCAGAGCTAGAGATTACAAATGTTTGCATAAAATGAACTTTTTCAATGGAGAAACATTCATGCAGGAAAAACACGGAATTTGACAATAAAAACTTCTCTAAATGCTACAATATACTAAACGTTATGCACTGCGAGACAAAAGAATGAAAACTCGTAAAAAATAAAAGCAATCGATTACTCCTTCTTATTGTCAAATACACAATACGGCCGTGGTTGTTCATTTATATGTATTTGGAATTCTCCCGTAAACACGGCTAGTAAACACACCAAATGCACGTACATTATAGCCACAAAGTGCCAATTTGGCAACATTCAACGGCCTGTTTTGTTTATGGGGTACTAGGCATTGAACAATTAATTAGTTTTCTTCCTCAATTCTCACTTTGAGGTGCGACAAAGCATTTATTTTTCGGAAGATCGATTTAGATAATACCAGAGAAACTTTGTGTTAGTACTGATTTTGCTGCTGCGTCGCGAGGTTCTCCAATCGTTTCACTTCTAGCTGACGTGCAACTTGAGAAAGGGTCTCCTTATAAATATTATTATAACCTTTATTGTTTAATACGATGTGTTATCAAAACTCAAGTTGTAGGCGCTTACATATATAAGAAGTAGCGTCAGTGAAGCATTTCCGTAGCATGCTCATATCCATTTTCTTTAAATTTCTATCCAGACACATTGGCATGCTCTTGGACTTCCATATTTCGCTAGGTACTACTGTAACGTGCATAAATGACCAAGGGCAGTCTATTTGTGGTTACGTAGTAACACAGTAGTCTCATAGGCTACATAGCACATAGGCTTCACAGGAGTAAACACATGCTAACTTGCGATTCCGAGAATTCGGTTGCTATGGAGGCCCCAGCTTGCCCATAGGAGGATGTCAGTTATTCGTTATTGCACTCCAGAAATGGCTTTCGGGACTGTCAGGCAAGCTTGGCGTTACAGTGTGTCTTTGTACTGGCTAACATTCTAGCCTTTATTAGACACATTCCGGCTTCGAGCCATGTCAATGGCTATATAGCAGTCACAGGTTGGTGCTAATGCCGTCCACATTCTCGGTGATACATACATACATACATACATACATACATACATACATACATACATACATACATACATACATACATACATACATACATACATACATACATACATACATACATACATACATACATACATACATACATACATACATACATACATACATACATACATACATACATACATACATACATACATACATACATACATACATACATACATACATACATATACGTGTGTGTTTGTGTGATCGCGTGTGGGACGATGAAGACTATGCGGACTATGCGGGAGTGTAGCATTGTGACAGCAGATACCATAAGTAGGATATAGATACACCAGGAACAAAGGAAGTGAAGAATTGCGTGAGAGTCTTGTTTTGTTTTGCTTGCACCACACAGCAACGTCTATGGAATGTCGCTGTAGCTCTCTGAAGACACCCAGTAGGAAAAAGACCCTTACTACCGCATTTTTTGTTATCGGCCGTTGGTGATGGACACTTTTGTGAAGTGTAGTGAGAAAATCACCTAACGTTAACGAAACTTAACAGCCAAATAAGCAGTGCTGTCTGTGACAAGGTCAAAAGGAGTCCTCGACATTCATTTTCTTCTCTCCGCGTTCATTCACTCTTCTTCCAATGTCCCCTATGCATTTCACCTGTGCAGGATTGCGTACCGGTTGCGCAAACTGCAGGTAACATTCCTGCTTTTCCTCTCTCTCTCTCTTTTGGTGCAAGGTAAAGAACCCCAGGTGGTCTAAATTTCCGGAGCCCTCCACTACGGCGTCTCTCATAATCATACAGTGGTTTTGGGACGTTAAACCCCACATATCAATCAATCAATCTCACACACACACACACACACACACGCACACACACACACACACACACACACACACACTTTTGTTACTTTTCCTGCTTGGCCACTATGGATTAGCCCGACACATAAAACAAAAGAACCACGACAAAAATGAAAAGACGTGAAAGCGTTCGTGTGTGACAGGGTCCTTTTCTTGCATGTTCATCATCATCATCAGCCTGACTACGTACACTGCAGGACAAAGGCCTCTCCCACGTTCCACCAGTCAACTCGGTCCTGTGCTTGCTGCTGCCGTTTTATACTCACGAACTTGTATATCTCATCTGCTCATGTAACTTTTTGACTCCCCCTAACCTGCTTGCCTTTTCTAGGAATCCAGTTAGTTTCCCTTAATGACCAGCAGATATCCTGTCTACGCGCCACATGCCCTGCCCATGTCCATTTCCTCTTCTTGCATGTTACAAGCTAACAAATGCATTAATATGAAACACCAACCCGCCGTAACAGCAACCCTTTCGAAGTTTTAGACGACATAAGTATTCACTCAGAATTTAGCTGTCGTAAAGTTGTTGTTGAGTTCAATACGCAGTATTCTATAAACAGTATAAAGGAAGCATTCTTTAAGTTTACGCCAATTTAGTTTAGCTACATACAGCATACGCAATTGAGCGGCACTGCATCCACAGTGGTGGGAACAAAGAACACGTGCGATTACCAAAGACTAATCTGCAATACGTATGACGTGATAATGAACCGCTATTTTCACTCGCTAGAACCAACCTGTTGAAATTACCTTGTGTAGCGAAAAATTTGTGAGGTGACAATGTTAAAATGTTGCCAAAGCGGGAATTGGCCAAAGTGGAAGATGCGTCAAAGTTCGCCTTATGGAACACGACTTCTCATTATCTGAGTCAAAACAGTACTCCCTTGCCACTCATTTTCACGAATGCAGCTGCGTACCTTTCTTAAACGACACAATGATACGGTTGCAGCAGGAAAATCAGCGAGAAAATTGATTGGAGCCTTCCCCACCCGAAGGAAAAAAGATAAGTGTGTCGGCATGCCATCCATTCCACTGGGCGACGCACAATTGATATCTTTCTAGCACTTGCAGAAGATGATATCACTGTATATATCCCCCCCCCCCCTGTTTTTCTCTTGATTTCAGTGTGTCTGAACGCATTGCACTTTGTTTTTGTTTTCATTTTTTGCATTTTCTGTTAAGGGTCATTTCACATATATATCAGCTGTTTTTTGCCAAATAGGTTCTAGTTGCTACTTAGCGCCTGTCTGTGTTCTTTTACTTCGTCGTCATCTCGTGTGCGCTGTTCAACCGAGTTGAACGCGTACCAACTCGTTCAAGCTCCCATTCTTATCCATTAAAATGCAGTATGAAAACAGGCAAGCACGTTCAGAAACTAATACAGCGATCATTGCACTATCTGAAGATAAAACGTGTGTATTATGTTTATTAGCATCAAATACTTGCAAATTTAGCATCTAAAATTGGCGTGGTCTCTGAGGATTACACAGGAGAACAGCGCGGTGGAAGAGGGGGAGGGTCACGGCAGACTGACCTGTGTACCATGGATGCAGAAGCATTAACTCGAAAGAGAGTTGAACATTCAGTGTACAACTGCACCACGGAAGACTTAGGGGCTATGGCGCGGCTTCGGTAATGATAACAGACCTGTCTCAATCCCCAGCCACTTGACGGCAGCATTCGAATGAGAAGAAAAACACCAACTGCCTTCAGGTCTTGCTTATCTTTATGTTCACTGAATGGCAAGGCTTTTTGAATGAAACTGAAGTTGCTTACCAAACCTTGCCTCATATTTACATCGTAGTTGAAATGCAAGAAGCTCGGCATTGTACTTGATTCATTACTGCTACGCATAGCTAAAAGCAAAACAGATTCATAGGCCGTACAAAATGGTGCAATGCATTAGAACTTGCTGCCAGATTACTACGTTTCTTAACATATCTTTCATTTTCACTTGAGTGAGTATCCTAAATATTGTAGCACAATGACGGGTTTCCTATGCCAATGCGCCAAGCCCTTTTGAATTCCAAACACGCGGCTGGTATATTCGTTTTTTCAATGCCTGTGAGCTTGGAATGAGCATGAAAACAAGAAAACTTCACAAGATGGCATAGCTAGCATCAAAAAAGTCTTCGTGGTGTTCGACAACGGTGTAGCTTGTGAACATCGAATCAATCAGTACTGAAGTACAAAACATGTACTGGTGATAGTTGCATGTCATTTGATGGTAAACATAATAAATTTTCCCCGACTTGTGGTTTTACATACCAAAGAAACGTAAAAATCACTACAGCTGTTTATTGTTGTTGGTTTACTATAAGAGGAAAGACATTTCCCTTTATAAGAGCCAACCTAAAGATTTATAATAGAACTTCGATGAACGCATACTGAATATTCCCACGCTGTTTCATGCAGCTGTCAAACATTTAGCTTCAGTAATTGCATTTTTATCGGATGTTTCAGAGAAAATTACGACCTCCAAATTAGGATAACGCTTACATCGTAGGTGACTACTCGTACATGCTGGAGTTTCTATTAAAATGAACCAGTTCTTCATTGGATCGACTCAGGAGGCACCACACAAAAAAGAAACCACTATAGTAATAGGTAATAATGATATCACGTTCGGAGACATAATCTGTTGGACTGTGCTGACACAGGATGAAAGTAAATAAGCAGTATGAGAAATGGCCCACTTTCCTCAGCGAAGTTGCTTCTGCCTATGATTAATTGTTTGTTATTCGAGTGTGCCGAAACGCGTAAGTTATGATGCCTACGTATAAGTACATGACGAAGCAGAGTTAACGTTTCCGCACTTCTTAGCGCTTCTGTCATTGCGCTCATGCAGTTCATATACGAGTAAGTGACGTAGTTCATGTAAATTTGCGTGTTTTATTCCTTAATGTTGTGTTTTTCTGATGATTTAGCGCAATAATAATTTAGTTTCATAGAAGTTTCTAGTTCGTATCTGTTCCACAAGCACTGCAGTCTAACCTTGCTGTCACTATGACAGCTAGGCGGCAATGTTCAAAGAAACCTATATATTATAGACATTTGTGACAAAAACAAAACAAAATGCAGCTTTCGGTCGTTATTTTCTTAGCAATAACATCATCGTCAAATATTTGTAATGTTACAGAATGAAAGAGTGTTTCTCAAACAAGAAATCAGTGTTTAGAGTGGCTGGCAATCTCGCACCGAGTGTTCTTATTCGACTTCCCATAAATACTGTCAACAGCGGCGAGAGAAATCAGAACTTTCATTTTCTATCTAACGCATTATTGTCTACTTTTGAGCACTTGTACACGTTTAGAATAGGCATACACGCTCATGCACCGATCAAATCACACAATTTTTCAGATCATATATGCGAGAAAGGTCAAGGTGCTCTAAGTTTACTAAAAACATCCCCGTGGTCTCTTTACCCATGAACTCTCCAACAGTTTCTTGTTTTATTTAACCGTAACCCTACCACTTGTTCATATTGTTGTTGACGAATTGTGAGACTACAGAAACCTTACGATCTTTTGTTATCGATAGTTCTTCACCCCCCCTCCCTCACTTACCACCCCTAAATTATTTAAACATAGAGACACAGAATTTAAAAAAAATGGCAGCATATCCACGGAGTGAATGATGGAGAGTGGGGCGAAGCATTCGTCCGTCCATGCGTCCGTCTGTGTGACCGTCCATGCGTCTGTTTGTGCGCCCGTCCCTGCGTTCTTTCGTGCATCCGCCCCTGCGTTCGTTCATGCGTCCATCCATGCATCTGTTTGTGTGTCCGCTCGTTCATCTATTCAACACTCCAAGTCCCACCATCTCGCATCTTTTTATCATATATTCCCCACATAGAAGCACCGCCATCCAGCGGACATTCCAAGGACTAAACGAGAGGTGGCACACGCACACTTTCTTACGGCCTGCGCTTTGGGTCCACTTCCCACCTTTAACCACCTCGAGTTCATGGTGTATTCTAGTTCACTGTATTCATGGCACTGCGACCAAACGCTCGCTAAACCTTTCGAAAACCAAGGAGGTTACGCCCAGCGAGTATAACGTAGCAACCTTTCCCTGTCAGATAGGGCTCAATTTACATGCCAGCGGCTGCTAATGAGAAATGAGAGACAGGAGAATTCGGCTTTTACTTTCTTACGACTTGCGCTTCGTATCTACTTCTCATTTTTAACCACCTTGAGTTCATTCATGGTATATACAAGTTCATTGTATTCATGGCACTGCGGCTCAACGCTCGCTAAACCTTTCTAAAGCTAAGGAGGTTACACCCAGCGAGTATAATGTAGCATCCCTTTCTTGTCCGATAGCGCTCAATGTACATGCCAATGGCTGCTAATGGGGGTCGCAGCGTGCGCGTTGACTAAAAGCCGAATGCCCATGTCTCTTATTCCCCATTAGCAGCCATTGGCATGTACATTGAGCACTATTTTTTATTGTTAAACAACGCACAGAAGAAATCTCTCACTGGCACCACCTTGGAGGTCAAGTGTTATACCTATTTCGGGTATGTGCCACTGGTGGTTACATACGAGGGACGCCCAAGTCACGCCATAAGGAGCTTCGCCCCTAAAAGTCACAGCATATCCATTAAGTGAATAATGGCTAGTGAGCGAAGCTGCGGGGATCATAAACCCCCGTACATTGGCCACTCGATCATGGAAACACGCGGCAAAACGTATGTACAGTATATACAAAGCTGTTATTCACATTATTCGCAATGCGGCAAGGGGTATGATATGGGTGGCATTTTTAGGGGCGAAGCTCCTTATGGCGTGACTTGGGCGTCCCTCGTATGTAACCACCAGTGGCACATACTCAAAATAGGTATAACACTTGACCTCCAAGGTGGTGCCAGTGAGAGATTTCTTCTGTGCGTTGTTTAACAATAAAAAATAGTGCTCAATATACATGCCAATGGCTGCTAATGGGGAATAAGAGACATGGGCATTCGGCTTTTGGTCAACGCGCACGCTGCGACCCCCATTAGCAGCCATTGGCATGTACATTGAGCACTATCGGACAAGAAAGGGATGCTACATTATACTCGCTGGGTGTAACCTCCTTAGCTTTAGAAAGGTTTAGCGAGCGTTGAGCTGCAGTGCCATGAATACAATGAACTTGTATATACAATGAATGAACTCAAGGTGGTTAAAAATGAGAAGTAGATACGAAGCGCAAGCCGTAAGAAAGTAAAAGCCGAATTCTCCTGTCTCTCATTTCTCATTAACAGCCACTGGCATGTAAATTGAGCCCTATCTGACAGGGAAAGGTTGCTACGTTATACTCGCAGGGCGTAACCTCCTTGGTTTTCGAAAGGTTTAGCGAGTGTTTGGTCGCAGTGTCATGAATACAGTGAACTAGAATATACCATGGATGCGAGGTGGTTAAAGGTGGGAAGTGGACCCAAAGCGCAGGCCGTAAGAAAGTGTGCGTGTGCCACCTCTCGTTTAGTCCTTGGAATGTCCGCTGGATGGCGGTGCTGCTATATGGGGAATATATGATAAAAAGATGCGAGATGGTGGGACTTGGAGTGTTGAATAGATGAACGAGCGGACACACAAACAGATGCATGGATGGACGCATGAACGAACGCATGGGCGGATGCACGAAAGAACGCAGGGACGGGCGCACAAACAGACGCATGGACGGTCACACAGACGGACGCATGGACGGACGAATGCTTCGCCCCACTCTCCATCTTTCACTCCGTGGATATGCTGCCATTTTCTTTTCTTCCATTATGACCGTCTTATGATCGGTGAAATGCAAAGCTAAGGGTTCTTGTATGGGATCGAACCGGAAGTTTGAGAAGACAGCGTTCCCGTGTCCCTGCAGCTTCGCGAGCCCTCAGCTGCGGGTCGGCTTACCGGCGCTGCCGTTTCACTGAAGCTTCGCGAGCCTGCAAGTCTGCGCTGCCGTGCTGCATGCAGCCGCTCTGCAAGTCTGAAACTGTGGACTTCGTTCCGCGCAGCCGTGCTGCAAGCTGTAGTGTCTTCATTCATAACGAAGTGCCCTCCACCATGAGAGAGATAGCCGGCAGTGGGCACGTTTTATATCTCTTGGGGCGCCGCATAGAAAGAAACAGCATGCCACGAGGGCACCGATGATAAACGGTCTCCTCTTATACCTACGATCGGTGTGCTCCCAGTTCGTGTGAACCAGGAAATGGGACAGCGGAGGCACAAGCGAAGACACTGAGGTTCTTCCCTTCAAAAGGACAGGCACAGAGACAGTCCTAGAGAGACTATATTGAAGGATACAATACATAAACGAATGGACTTCCCCCACATTTCACGCATTACTTAAGGCGACCTTCATTAGGTCCCAAAGACTTGGGGAGGCAACCACGTCCGAAGCACTGATAATAGTCAGAATCAGTCCCCACATTCAATGACGAAGAACTCTCAATGATGACGAACGTGTATGGAGATCGAAGAAGACATCCTTAATAAGTGGCCACGTAGAAAGAGATGAAATATTCTTCAGCAGGCGATATCGATGTAGCGAACTTATCGACAGGTAGTACTGTCTCTTTCAGACCAGCAACATTGAAGAAAAGAAACCGAGGTCGCTGTTTTTAAGATGACGACCAAACTAATTTCAGCAACCCACCCCCCTCCCCTACCAAACTTTTTCGTTGAAGAGTTCTTTGTCTGTTCAAGGCTCCATCTATTGCTGAAAAATTTGGACAAGGGGACACATGTCTTCAGGGCAGCAACCCCGAAGAATTAAGATAACACCACTTCCTTGAAGGAGGCAAGTTGACTTGTAACGTTAGCTTTAGTATCGCCCACGTTCCGGCATCTTCCCCTTCTTCAGCCCTCCATCGTCTCCTTATATTCCGCCCTTTTTAATTTATAAACAGAAGATTTCGCCCACTTCTTTCGTGCCAAGTGTTCAGTGGTTCCGTAATCGTGTTTCATACTCCTTGCGGATGCACTTTACTTGTCCCCCAACTTTCTTGTTGAAACAGCGGGGGCTCGTGTTACAGAGTTTGGATAAAAAGCGTAGGCGCAAGCTCTGAAGAAACAGGACCCATGGAGCGAGGCAGGGGTTTAGTGGTGCTAGGGTAGAAGATATAGTCAAGGCGATAAGTTAGTTGTTTCGTCTCTTGCAGATTTTTTTGCCACTTCTTCTTTCTGCATTCCAGAAGTTTTAACTGCACTTGACATTTGGATCTTCAACGTGTGGCTCTCAGCAAAGCGCGCATGCAAGAAATCTCCGCTTTGCTTTTGGTCTGTCCACGGGTCACCTTTACGCCTGTGCGCTTAAAAACAGAGCAGTTCCACCGCCACATTTGTACCCTTAATGAAGTGCCGCTAATCCAACTTTGATGGGAAAACGCACGTTTTATTTATTTTTTTGGTTGGCCCTTTCCGGTTGTGAAGGAATAGTGCTGAACTGGTTCTATTTCCAAAAAAGGGACGGGAGATGAAAATACCGTACTTCTTTCGTTTTCTAGCACGCCAAAATGGCTTGCTGCGAGGTTTTATTTGTAGAGCCATCGTAAAAGAAAAAAAATTCTTTCTGGGCGTAAGCTTAAGAAGTGTGCTAGAACTGCAAGCACGTTTTTGCCAACGCTTGCGAAAGGAATCAGCCAGAGAGAAGAGTTTGCGCTGAGCGCTATTAAAGCCACCCAGACAGTGCTCCCTGTTCAATGTAAACACCCCGCCCCCCTCCCCTTATTTCGACATTTTTAAGAATTCGCTCAGTCATACGGAAGTGGTTTTCTTATGAACGCTGAAGAAGGCTCCTTAAAAGGGAAAGAGTTGAGATCCACTCGCCGGCCTGCTTGCCAGTGTTTTAATTTTTTTAACACGTTTTTCAGAATATGCCATTTATGGAGGCGTTCCTTTTTGTTTGTTTTTGGCCGCTGCGTTACGTTAGATAAAAAGCTGGTCGTGTTTATGCGAGTGATTCAAGAACTTCTAAAGCATTACCTATGTATCCAAAAGTCAATTCATGATGGGTGAAGGTTACACTAAGCATAAGGGCAACATGTGCTTTGTTTTTCATTAAATGTTTCTCGAAGCCAAAGGAAAAGATCAGGAACACACCATTGTTACTTCTTTTATTGAATCAGCGATCGTAGAGGCGAACATTATTCACGTGCGTAATCTAACTGAATGTTATCGTGATGGTTGTGAAGCCTATATTAGTGTTAATTGACGTTTATACTCTAAAAACCATGTTATAGTCTAGCAGCATCGGTTAAGTTCACAAGATCAAACCCCATTACGGCGCTCAGGCTCTTCAACAAACTCGAAACACCCTTGAGCCTTGCTTCAAGGACAGGCTTCAGAAGAGGAAACGTACGAAACAGACAAGTGTTATACCTTCATATTCAGTTTCCCACTAACACACGCGTTACTATTTAATGGCACTCAAGAATACTTTCCATCTGTTCTTATGATACGAACCAATTCGTTCAATAAGGCATGCTATGCAAAATGTATCGAGAAGCGCGAGCTTCACAGAAGTGCCTTTTAAAAAACTATCTATCTATCTATCTATCTATCTATATCTATCTATCTATCTATCTATCTATCTATCTATCTATCTATCTATCTATCTATCTATCTATCTATCTATCTATCTATCTATCTATCTATCTATCTATCTATCTATCTATCTATCTATCTATCTATCTTTCTATCTATCTACACGCTTGGCCGCTGCCTATGAAACTCACGTTCTGCGTGTCAGTTTTATCCCCCATTTTTTTAATTTTTCTGATTATTTCTTTGCTCCATGTATTGCAGACTACGTGCTATAGAGTTACCATAAACATTCATGGCCAAAATTCATACTTCAGCGCAAAGCGCGGAGCGTGCCTTTTTGCTTTCACTACCTCGTCAGTACCCGGCTTGAATTGCTAGACCTGTGGAGGCGGCCGCCACTGAGTAGAAAGTTCAAAGTAATCATACTTTCCCAGCGCTTTTAAGCCAACTTCGCAGATGTACAGCACTAACCCGCTAACTCTGAAGCCGAGGAGGGGCTGAGTGCTTGCACTACACTTCAGCAAACCACGACCGAACGTGTCGACACTGTCACAAGAAAAGCACATGCACTGCTCTGCCGCTCACTGAAATATAACTTTAATCGTTTGTTTTTATTCATATATTAAAAACTATAGGAATTAAGCGTATACGTTGGAGCCCACTATCTTATTCGCATTATTATATTATTGAAGAATTGTAGGAGAGAACGAATACAAAAAGAAGAAAAATAATGTTCAGAAGCACTACGTACATGTACGGTCTCTGGCGTGTTAAAGCTATGAAGTTTACAAACAGGGCACAATAATCTTCTCGCTGGTCGACGCCGAAAATCAAACATACCAATAAAGAAAGAAGTAATTTCATTTTACTGCTAAATTTAAGAGTGCATGCATTCATTTTTCAAGTCAGCACGATTAGTGATTTTTAAGAAGGTAAGAACACAGTGGGCAGGCATTGCGAATTGAAAATTGCGCAAAATTTTTGAAATTATTAGGAAGTTTCACTTAGTCTGATACCACGGCATTCCTTGTTGCGCGCGTTGCTGTCATAGTGAAAAGTGATGACATATTCATCTTCTTGTTTAATCATATAGAATACTTATCAACTTCTTCCCCTTGGTAAGTTTCGATCGGATGAAACAGAACAATGTTCTTTTCTGCGCACCTGAAGGGTTTGTTTCTGGTATTGCGTGCCTCATGCGTTGATTTTTTTTCACAAAAAAACTCTCCTATGTCATACGTTGGGACGCCCTACAAATTTTCTATATACAAGTCGCCTCAATGTGGTAACCAACCCATGGTTTTGTTAACTATTCGTTTTAGTATAGGTTCAGCCCCCACAAACTACTCCGACTTGAACGTTCAGTTCGTGTAAGAAAATGAGCGCTGCTTAACTTTTATTTAGTATATATTTTGTGAATGAGCCTTGTTCAAAAAGCCCCTGGGATTAATATTTTAGACATAAAAATTGTTTTTTGAGACATAACAATTCAACTCAAAATAAATGCACGTGTTGGTCTCCCTAAGATGTCCCACCGAAAATGAGTTTAAACACACTGGCTGTCGGTAATCTAAACCCTAGCCTGAACAATGACACCGATAAACGTTAAATTGGTAGAGAAGGTGCCGCTGATCTATAGAGTTAAATCCATCACTCTTTTTTCTAGGTCGAGGCTGCTTTGCAGGGTGGCCGTCACTTTGAGTGCAGACAGCATGTTTCATCACATACTGAACGAGACTGCACATTAAATTGGTTCCAGTGGTCATAGTTAATCAAACTGTCTCGATTTCAGCATGAACTGTATTGACAAATACTCACATTGCTTAAACTTTTTCGTTTCTCTATCAGGCAGGTACAACACGTGAGGAGAAACAATTAAGGCGCACTAACGCGACCGCTCGAAGCTGCCATTGAACTCTTTTTTTTTTCAAAAGGCAAAACATTCCAGAAGTGTAGCTTCATTGATTACATAATATATTTTGCATTCAATACAGCTGGGCCAAAGTCTGTTTATCCCACTTTTGCATGCTCATTCAAACCAACCAACTCACTAACAACACAGGTTCGCATTACTTTTTTTGAAGAACAGAAGAAATGAAAGCTCCTTCTGAGACAAAAACCTACAACTTTTCAGGCGCTACACAGATAACGGTCTGTAATCAGTCACCTACGCAAGAAACCGTGTGTGCGAAATCCCATAATAAAAAAAATGAATCGAGGGTTCTTTAGCATTGAAGTCCTTTGAAATACAATCAACAGGCATGGCTTCCTTTCTCTTTAACAGACGGTGAAAAGAAGTATACCTTTTGTGAGTTTGTGTCTACTCTTTGAAATAAAGATAATGTACCCTATTTATTTTTTTTCAAGCTTGTGAAATAGAGCACATTTTTATCGGTGTGTCTGGAGAGTCATGTCTTTCAAAACTTATGGTGCTTTTGTATGAAATTCACTAGCTGAAAAATGGCAATACCTCAGCATGAATGATGAACCGTTGAAGACGAAGAAGTCTTATCGAACCATGCTTTTTTAAGGTTCACCTTGTTGTGATGGCGCGCTTATTCTGTGCAAGGGGTTGCTGAATACCTTCAGATACGCAGGTGAGAACTATGACAGCGTTTTTTGTCATTCGATGGAAGGCAGCAGCATAAATGTCGAGCTTGCATGAAAGCAGCGGCGCCAGCCATGGTCAGCCGCAATACTCTTCGAGCTATTTCGACATACCCATCTTTAGTGCAGGGTAGCAAACTGGTTGTGCGTCTGGTTAACCTCCCTGCCTTTCCTTGCATCTTTATCTCTCTCTCTCTTGACATACACGACCACAGTATTTGAATGAAGACATTACCATATTTGCGCGTGATCCCCAACTACATGTACACCGGAACCTATACAAACAGCTCCCGTGCCATGCATAGTTTTGCTGAAAATATTCGTTTTGCGAGCTAAAATTCACCTCGAGTGTAAAAAAGAGATCAGCTATAGTGCACGGATGGATGACAACCGTGAGCTCTGTGCATGTTGGAATGAAACAACAAATTTCTTATGCACAGAATAGAGTCAGCTTGGCCGGGATAAAATCCCTTTTATTCATGCATCCATCCTTTTCTTAAGATATTAATGAAGGGGAGTTAGTATTAGTCCGTGTACACTTTATTTACACAACGAACGAGAAAGTAATACGACTTAAAAAAAAGGAATGTATTAGCGTTTTGTTCTGAACCGGAAGTAAAACAATATTGCAAATAGTATTGCTTCCTAAAAGCTTACAGATGAAAAACTGCATTGCACGCCACTTAATTGTACGTCATGGGAAGCTACATGCAATTAACAAAGAAAGTTTGTATTTATATTTGAAGTCTGTACGTCATTTAGTGCTACTTCTTCGTTCGTTAGTCTGTGTCATATTCAATAAAAGCGTACGAGAACGCCTAAGTCTTTCTGCTTGGATATACTCACAAAGATCCCGTGTGGTCTATGTCCATTCTTACCGTGACACACCTGACATTGTCATTCGTTTAATTGAAGCTTTTCACACTTTAGTCGCGAGAACGCGGCCTCGCGTTTTCTATGACGAGATCACGACTTTTTTCGACTCTCTACGGTACTTACATTGTTTTGTTTCATAGCCGAGGCATGCGGTTCCGGTTCGCCGCGGAGGTCACTGACTCCACAGGTGCACGAGCACGTCGAGCGCTAAGGCGTAGATTTCTTCGCATCGCCTAATACGTTTCTCGACGTGGCGCGAAGCTCGGGCGTTATTCCCTCGGACGTCAGGACACACGGCAAACATGGCATGACGCCTCGCGGTGTCGGAACAACAAAAATCGGGAGAGCTGCAATTGAGAGCGCGCGGTGGTCTGTACACACGCCCTCCGGGGAGATTAGATTGCGGCGGATCTCAAGAGGCGTTGTGAGTTGTCGAACTTGTGAGTGACGGTAGGCAGGAGAACATAATAGGGGAGGCAAGGAGGGGGTGACTTGGGTGAACAGGAAGGCAACCCCACGCGACGCGTGCCCTAAGTGGGCGGAGGGTTTTGCGGGTGTGTTAGAGTGGTTGCAGTATACTCTATTATTAGGCGCTTGTAAGCAACAAACGCGCTGGCTAAAACAAACACCTGACAGCCATCCAAACGGACAAACGTCCTGATTGCTTGCTACAATGGCCCCTCCCCATCTCTTCCCGCGGCATCTATCGAAAGTTCACAGTCAGTGTAAGGGTATACAGTCATGGGAGTTCGAGCGCCTTTCACGAAAATAAGACGAAGTCAATCTCCCGTATCCTTCGCGAAGTACAATATGCAGATGCCCAGACTGCACGCTTGGGGGCTCTTCGAGACTGATGTTTTTCTGTACTGAAGCGTTGGGTGTTCTGCCGTAGATCAACACTTGGGGCCGCATGCGGGCATTATATGACTTCTCGATAGTCTGAACTGCCGCGAATGAAAGGTTTTTCTTTCAGTGGTGCTCGTTACGTCAAAGGAATAAATAAATTGTTGGTTCCCCGTATTATATAATTAGATGAACACGGGACACATTAGCACAAATATTGTACCGAGTTCATCAGATGAATATTTGTCACTATAGTTGCATTACTGCCGTTTATGTTGCCAACACGTTACTTCTAATAAGCAGCTGCCTCTTTATTGGTGACATCTATAGCGATAAAGAAATTCCTATGCTTTCTTGTACTTTGAATAATGACGTTTGAGATAGAAATGTCCTCATAACCTTTAGGGCTCTCTGTACTAGACAACGCGTTGACTGAAGATTGGTTTGCCAAACAATATACCTATACGTGAGAGTTCAAGTAGGCACGCACTGGCCCGAAAATTATAAACTAATTATTGTTAAACGCGCAAAAGGTGAATATTTTTCAATGGCAAACTAATTTACAACAGTCGTCTGAAACATGGTAAGCTAATAAACATCTTTCCCGTAGCGACTTCATGTCCACTATGGTAATCGAATTAGTCTGAAAAAGGTACTTGTTTATGTTTCGCATATTGAACCCGCTTAGCCTTCGTTCACCTTACTGCAAGTTATCCCTCCCTGCCAACATTTGCATTTCCATCTGGCTGAAAAAGCTATAAGGACAAAAGCTCATGCAGGGAAGAGAAAACTCATTAAGGCGAGTGGCTCGTGTCCAATCTAGCCCCATGATTAAAAGACTGTTCGCGGGCTAGGGCAGACCTCGTAATTATTTATCAAATTACGCTACAGCTGACTGTGCGAATTTCGTGCAGTATACAGTAAAACTTAGCTCCAGAATACGCAAAAGTGTGTCGCGTAATGTAATTCACATATTTGTCATACGTTGCAAACTGAAAGGGAACAGTAATAAGCGCTTCATATGTACGTAGGTTTCTTTTATGCAACTTGAATTGAAGTTTGTTTGTCCTGAAATTCTTACAGGATCGGGAGCAGAGGCTTGATTGATTGATATGTGTGGTTTAACGTCCCAAAACCACTATATGATTATGAGAGACGCCGTAGTGGAGGGCTCCGGAAATTTAGACCACCTGGGGTTCTTTAACGTGCACCCAAATCTGAGCACACGGGCCTACAACATTTCCGCCTCCATCGGAAATGCAGCCGCCGCAGCCGGGATTCGAACCCGCGCCCTGCGGGTCAGCAGCCGAGTACCTTAGCCACTAGACCACCGCGGCAGGGGCTCGGGAGCAGAGGCTAAAGGCTATATAGCCTGACAAGGGGCCTCTGCTCCTAAATACAGTTTGGCACACAGGCCGCTCAATCTGTCGCATATGTTTTCAGAAATAAATATATAACACAACAAATAACACAATAAATAAACATAACACAACAAAATTTAGCATGGCCTTGTCACACTATTTCAGGGAAAACATTAGAAAAATCACTTTCGAACTTCGAATGACGACACTCAAATAAAGATCACGAGTAAGCTGTCCTTCATCTGAATGTTTTCAATTTCGTGCTTCGCCACTACTGCACCTAAATGGCTTCAAGTGCGTCTGCTAATGTGTGCCGGCTAACTTCGGGGGAATAACCCGTGCACACAGCGGGATTTTCATGCTTCACTTTTTGTTTTTGTATATAACGTTTCGTAACATTCCTTCGCTAAGAGACAAAGTATAGGAAATCTATAAAGACACGAATATCAGATCAGACTCGTCATGACATGCGCATGACTTGGCTAATGCTTGAACGTTCAACCTACTTTGTACCTGGTATCGGTGTTTACCGATATGTGACGAACGAGCCTGTACTCAAGCTGAGATGATCTCAGTGAATACTTCAAAATGAAAGCCTTTAATGCCTGAATAAACAGGAGAAATGACGATCGGTGCTTGCGGCGAAGAAGTCAACATAAAGAATGCAAATCTACGCGAGCGCATGAGGGGCTCCCGTGGGAGGGCGATAATCTACAGTGAATCCCCGGTTACTCAAGTGACATTTCGATGCGCATAGTTATGCGTACATGTATTCTTAAGTCATAACGGCTGCAGAAAACCATTGATGTTGCATTTAGAAACGTGTTTAAAATTTCCCACACTTGCCCCAGAACGCCACGGCCATAGCAATCCTTTATGAAAGCATGTCATCACTTGATTTTTTTTAGGGGCAAAGCTCCTGTTAGTCTAACCTTGTCATGCGTCACGCGTAACCGAGAAAAGAAGAGACCAGACATAAAAGAAGGCGGTATCTCCCAAACAGTATAATAGACGGCGCTACCTCATACAGGTGCACACTAACTGCAGTTGAATGAGGATATTCAAGATGGCTGTGTACCACTACTCTCCGATTGACTGCTCTGAGGGCTGTGTCCTGGATAGTCGCCGGATAGTCGCCGCACGTGGTGAATCGTTGGCGGAGCATGGACGAAGCAGAGTTTTTGGCGTGTCGAAAACGCCTTGCGCTCGGCTTCCTTGGTTCCCGTCTCGTCGGTGTTACCCGCACACCGTCTGCATTCACAAACGCGATTAGACGCATGGACCCAGCACGGACGGACGGAACGCTTCGCCTCACTCAATATCATTCACACTGTGGATATGCCGTGATTTTATTGCTTAAGTTGTGAAGTCCAATTTTTTGCTCACTTGGGAAGGACATGCAGGGTAGCGAAGCGCTGCAATGCAACTTTTGTCACCCTTCTCCGCCTCTAATTGAGGAGGAGGAGGAATAAATGAGGAAAGAACAGGGAGGTTAGCCAGTTCTCAGACCCGCTGGCTACCCTGTACTGGGGAAGGGGGTAAGGGGGATAAAGTATGAGAGAAAAGAGACGTTGTAAAAAAAAGGAGAGAGAAGGTTATCAGACGATCCACGACGCTGTTTACAGTCTGTTTCTAAGACCATTTGCCTGCAGAAAGCGCAAAAACGCTCTCAATGCCTTGCGTGCAGAGGACGGTCTTGGCCAGTGTCCTAATACCCTTTCTTCCGACAAAGAAAGGGAACATTGCCAATGCCTATGGGCACAGTATCTTTATGACGACATCATCTGGCACAAATCACTATTCAGTAGAGTAGTTTGATTCACAGCTAACATTGGTTCCAGCAGTGGAATCAAAAACAAGGAAAGAAAAAAAACCTCGGACAAGTACGTCGCTGCGGTTGTCTTTGCCTACCTCCACACTGCCACATTTTGTCAGTTCCACTGCCACCCAGTGTTAGTCATCGATGACTTTATCGTGACTTCACAGACTCCACATGCTCACGTCGTCAGATGACATCGTCACGTGGGTCAAAGATTGCCCTTTCCAGGAGGCGAGGCTGAAGCATAAGAAGTACAAAACTTCATTTTGAAGGTGGGTATACAAAATTAAGAGAGGTCCTCAGAAGGACGTTTGTTGGGCCACAAGTCCAGGGCTCAACTGGCTTGCGCAACTCCCTTAACTTGTCTTAAAATGCTAATCGCTTCTTTAGATCCAAGCTGGAAAGTTGTGCCTTCTACTATTGCCAACTTCCGACAATAGTGTATCTTGAACAAGAGTTCAAATTTTCTGCCTTTCGGTCGCACTCCCAAGAGATTTGATAAGAGTCAGCTAACCTCCACACCACGGACCAGCACCACGGTAAAACGTAGGACATATTTTGCTGAGCAATGCACAGGTGTGCAAAATTTTATATAAGAGAGGATGGGGCTGGAGGCTTACTATTATTCACGAAAAATAAAAGGAAGATGAAGATCGCCTTCACTTTTTGGTCATCATAACGTTTTGGCGGCATCCCGCTTATCGGTCAATCATATTGATCAATCGAGCCGAAAGATCACTCCCTTTTTGCTCAGCTTCTTTACGAGAACAAAATTTTTTACCGCTGTCTAAAAAAAACTGTTTCTGAAGCTCCAGGCTTAGCATGACTACCCGCAAAACACGCATTTATGTAGAAAAAGACCTGAACAAAGTAAAAATAATTATTCAGCAGTCTATGTTATTAGGTGGCGCCTAATGGAGCCCTCCTTGAGAGACGGTGCGTCAGCATCTTGTGCGTCGGTGAGATGGTAAAAGGGCGTGGACAATTAACTCGGGTAATGACAAAGGTCGGCCGACTTCCTGACGAGCAATATGCTGAGTTCACGCTTTCCTTGTGTTCTGTATTAAATGTCTGTGATGAATAACGATATTACGGCAAATGTGATGAAGTAAGGTTCCCATTTCCGAAAACTGAGTTTCGAAAACTCGTCCGAGAGTTATCGTAATTCTGTTCTCTTTTTTTTTCTAATCTAATCGTACTACGACAGGACGATGTTGAGGCTTGTATCGTACCTGCTGTTCTATTTCTTGCCATCCAAAAACAAAAAAAAAGATTACCGAGTAAAAAATATCAACGAGTTAGCAAAGACGAATAGCAAGGTGAAACAGATAATAAATAGCATGCCAGTGGACGACTCGAATGGTTTATTTCACTTCGTAATGAGTTGTAAACTCACAAATAACATTCCTAGAGCATTATGGGTTTATGCGTCCTTGCAATAAACATAACGTCCAGTGGATATCAAAGTGCGACAGAAAAAAATTAGTGGTGGAATGGTGCCCAATATTTTAGATTATGATTTCTGGTGACACAAAGCTTTGCGAATATCGGTGGTCAGTAAACTGATTAGGCCTAAAACTAAGAACACCACTGTGTAGCTACACATTCAAAAAAACAAAATTGCTTCAAAAGTGAAAAAAACCTTTTTGGGGCTATAAAGTTACCATATATACATATATTTTTTCATTGTTATTTCGATTATTGCTGAGAGTTTCTTTTTGTGAACATTTCAGTGCCAACATTGTCGCGTAACAAAATTACAAAAAAGGCTCATGCCAACAAGCTCGCTCTTCTCGTTATTACATTTTAGCTCGTGAGAGACCAAGGTATACCTAAAGCATTGTACAGGTCTTCATGGTAGTTTGATAATCATCAAAAAACCAGCCAGTTACTTAACGTGATTAAACACAAATATAAGGCCTTGTTGATGGTGCACGCCACAAACTAAAGCAATAAAAATAAAGAATAGAAGAAGTCAACCTTGAGACGATAATAGAAACAAAAAGGACAATAGCGCACAAAAAAAGAAATTAACACAGTGGGAGAAGTATGCAGTAGCACAACACAAGAAGTAAAGAAGAATATTGAAGGGTAATTAACCACGAAATCGCTCACATACGACTTTGCGCATGGCATGCTGAGCGACGAAATGAATATTTGTACACGGGGTGAGGCGCCATGAGCCTGTAAATGCTCTCCCATTGTGGAGTACAAGGTACTCACAATCGTAAAACACTCTTTCTGAACACAGAGTGCAGTTAAAACAGACCAAAGCACGTACAGAGACAATGACTCTGAAGTGTTAGATATCTCAGGATAAACTAGTTGAGCTTTACAGAGATTATCTTCTGTGCACGACAGTGTTGCAATTAAGAAGCAGGTGGGTACATGAAATGGCGCACTCTCTCTGATAACCTAATGTGGTAGAAGTACAGGAAATGATATAATACCGTGAGCTAGCTTGAAAGTAAATAAAAATAAACATTTCGAAAAGTAGTCTAGTTAAGTAGTACTGAGCGGGATATGATGCCACGAATGCACGTGCAAAGGAATAAAATGATCTTCTGGGCAGAGAGGTGATGGCAATAACAGTGCAGCCTTTTACAGCGATCATGTTAGACTCATACCCAGAATCATTTCAATTTAAGCGAGGATGCTATATCCTTAGGAATCCTTAGGACTCATACAGTGTTGTTACTGCTTGAATGAGCAAAGACGCCTCTAATTACAGACGTATAATGAAGTTGAGAAAGACACATCCTGGTGTGCGAGATACGAAGGCAATAAATAATAATAATAATAATAATAATAATAATAATAATACAAGTAAGACATGGCTGATCTCTCCTTCTAGATATCGGTATAAAACGAAAGTGAAACATGCCTTCGCAGAGGTAGTTGAGCGTAATTGTGCATAGTTTGGACGCTTGGGAGAACGAATGAATTCTAGAGCAACAAATTTCAAAGCCACGCGAAGAACGTGAAGCAGCTCGAAACTTGCAGCGCGCACCTCAAGCAGAAAGCGTGTACGAAATGAGCGTTCACAGGAAGAGCGCGGGATTATAGCTGTCATGGGTCAACACTTAAAGCGCGCTATTCAAGCAGAAAGAAAGACGCACGCACGAACGAACAGGTATATACAGGACAGGCACGAACGATTGCCACTATTCTGACTTCAACGTGTGTTAGCAGCGTTCTCTTTTACGAAAAAAGAACGCCGCGTCTACGTTTTCGTAAACGCGGCTGAGGCAGCGAGCGAAGTGACCTTTGTGCTCTCGCGAAAGAAGGGAGTCGCTCCTGCGATCAAGGCAATTCCAACCCGGATCTCCTGCGTGCCAGTGATGAACGGATGCTCGGCGTACAGACAAAATGGCACCAGCGCCATTCTCTGTTCAAAATTTTCTCGTACGAATCAAGTAATGTCACTGCCGAATATTTAGCCATCTTTTACATGAACTTTTGAATTACTATTTCAGATTCATCGTGAACCTTTTTTTCTTTTTTTTTACAATTTGATGCATTAATTCGTTCGCGAAAGCTGTGAGGTTTCCTTGCTACTGAACCTCTTATGTATTGTAAGAGAGCTGCCTTCAGGTCTTGATACTGATCTTTCTTCCGCGAGGGAACAAAAATGTCGAAACTTGCACTAGGCTTTGCAAGCATTGAAACAGGGAAATCGGGCTATTCTATATACTAATCTTCTTGCTTCTAGCTTTCTTTAGGGCCTTATCTATAGTTGAAGCAGGTTCTTCCAGGTTCTTCTAGGTAATTGCTTTGCTTTAGCGAGATGATGCCAGGTTGCATCTGCGTTAATTCTGAGCGCAGGCGGTTCGAACTAATCCACAGAGGGTCACTGACATGACGCCACTGTTCAAACTCCTGAGACAGAAACTGCCTCTGAAACCAAGTGCTGACATCTCATGGTTCTTCGGGCACGCCGTCATTTGCGTACGCCTTCTCGCACCCGCCATTGACTCTCAGATATATTCTCTCATTGCAAGTGTTCGGGCTCTTCGATTCGCCAAAGTCACTTGGCAGCAATTAGTTGTCCTAACTGTTGCCGTTTTTTTTTTTGAGGATTAATGGCGAGTGGTTGGATTGAGCCAACTTCTGAGGCACATACCCGCTTATGGGGTGAACGGTTTTCCAGGTGAACTCACGCGGAACATCTTACCTGACAGCTGGGCCGTTCAGATAAAATACGTGAAATACGTGGAGTAGCAGAAATATCAGCCGTCATGCAAACACTGCGGAATCAGGGCGTAGATGAAGTATATATGAACATTCTGGAAGAAATCTACAGGAGATCAAATGCTACCATAGTGCTTCATAAGGAAAGCAACAGAATACCAATCAAGAAGGGTGTAATGCAGGGGGACACAAATTCCCCAATGCTATTTACGGCGTGCTTACAGGAGGTTTTCAGAAGCCTAGAATGGGAACAGTTAGGGATATGAGTCAATGGAGAATACCTTAGTAACCTGCGCTTCGCCGATGACATTGCATTGCTGAGTAACTCGGGGGACGAATTGCAACTCATCATTACGGAGTTAGACAAGGAGAGCAGAAAGGTGGGTCTTAAAATTAATCTGCAGAAAACGAAAGTAATGTACAACAACCTCGGCAAGGAGCAGCGCTTCGAGATAGGTAATAGTGCACTTGAAGTTGTAAAAGACTATGTCTACTTAGAGCAGGTAATAACCGCAGAGCCGAACCACGAGATTGAAGTAACTAGAAGAATAAGAATGGGGTGGAGCACATTCGGCAAGCACTCTCAAATTATGACAGGTAGATTGCCACTATCCCTCAAAAGGAAGGTATATAACAGCTGTATCTTGCCGGTACTTAGCTACGGCGCAGAAACCTGGAGACTTACAAAGAGGGTTCAGCTTAAATTGAGGACGACGCAGCGAGCAATGGAAAGAAAAATGGTAGGTGTAACCTTAAGAGACAAGAAGAGAGCAGAGTAGATTAGGGAACAAACGGGGGTTGAAGATATCATAGCTGAATTCAAGAAGAAGAAATGGACATGGGCAGGGCATGTAGCGCGTAGATAGGATAACCGCTGGTCATTAAGGGTAACTGACTGGATTCCCAGAGAAGGGAAGCGGGTTAGGGGGAGACAGAAGGTTAGGTGGGCAGATGAGATTAAGAAGTTTGCGGGTATAAATTGGCAGCAGCAAGCACAGGACCGGGTTAACTGGCGGAACATGGGAGAGGCCTTTGTCCTGCAGTGGACGTAGTCAGGCTGATGATGATGATGATGACGTGGAGTAGAACACGATGGTAATACACGCAAGGCTGATGACTCTCGTACGTGTGAGAGCAGTGAGATAAACAATGTGCAGTACAGGCAGAAACGTTGTGGTCTGGATAGGCGGTGTAGTCTGTCCGCAAGGTTTATTCGTGCGTAGCGTATTTTGTATCGTTTATTAGTTTCACAATGATGTACCAATTGGCCAGACAATCATTTCTCACCCTTCAGATATTTGTAAGCAGACGCACCACTGTCACACCGTCCTCCCCATCACAGTTTCCTTCCCTAAAAAAAAACGTGAAGATGCCTCAAGAATCTCCCTTGCTTAAAGGTGCTGCGCCACTTCGCACTCACAATCGTCTGAGCTCAGTAACGGCGGCTATAGAAGCGTTGTCGGGTGACTGGTTTGCCAGATCTGCGAAAGCATTAAGAAGATGTCAGTATGGCTATCACGTACGTGTTTGAAGCTACTGTGATCAGCTGATTCTTTTGGGATCAAAATAGAAGCACAACCACACTTCTATTAGAGCTCGTGGCAGGTATACGAAATATCTGCTAAATCTTTTCATTCACTTACACTGTTGCTTGCACGCTTACGTACAAAGCTTTGCTAAACATTTCCTTCGCATTATATTGAATTCTAGCGCCCCACAATTCACACTTGGACGTTGACAGGGGGGGGGGGGAGAAGGCGTTGCAAAGGGGGTCGTTACTCCTGCTCCAAACAACTCCAGCACTTTCCCCCTACCAAAACAAGAGCGCTCGACCTCCCACTACGCTACACCAAGACAACACTGGCGCATTTCAAGACAAATGCCTGCCGCCATTCATATCTCCACATGCATAACTTTAGAACAATGAGTGAGCATTGATCGTCTACGCTCCTCATGTATGTTACGAAATATGTGAAGATGGTCAACATGAGTTTCAAAGTCTTCTTTAAAAGGCAGTTTTTCATTATATAGGTGAGAAATATGTGCATTTTTTTCCTCTAGTAGGAGAAAGGTTTAAAGCAAGTAGGTTATGATTTTATGCAGGCAACATGCCGCTCTCATACGACTGCACGAAAAACCCTAATGTCCAATGCAGTTGTGACCATCTGGATTTAAAAAAAAAAAACTATATAATAAGAATGAACGGATTATCACAAAAAATGGAATTTGTTTTTCGGCTATTTATTCTGTATGTTCTGTTTTTCTTTTTCAGCTGGCTTGCGTAAAGAGATCATGGTTTCTATCATTTTGGCCCCTCAATTTCTGTAAGTTTCACGGCGCAAGAACAAAACATTCCCCCCAAAAAAACGAACAAAATTGAACCAGTATAAAGAAGTTCAGCCAAGTGTTGCAGATAAAGAAACGAAAATCATAAGGGAGAGTTTCTGGAATTGGTAAAGTAAACGGAAATGTTAGACTTGCTCAATCAATGTTGCTAATGTGGTACAGATTACTGACTCGAACACTGCAGACAAAGTAAAAAATACTGGCAAAGTAAACTTTCTGATGAGTCAAACCTGTAAGCGATGACACGCAGTTAACACAATCGCTAACCCCAGAACAGGGCGTCCATTTTTTTCTGCCCCCATCTTCCCCACCCCCTTTTTTTTCGCTTTCAAAGGAGCCGTCGTTCACGACAATGGGTCGTCGGTGCTCCTATTTCCGGTGTTCACAGAGCGCCGAAAAACGTGTCTCTTGATCGTGTTCTGCTGGGAAGCCACACGGGGCAATATAATCGGCCTGCTAAAGGGATGACAGCCCATCGATCAGTTAGAAAAAAAAAAGGGCAAATACATCGTACATCGACGTTTGAAAAAAATTGCAATACTTCGTGGCTTTTCTACTGACGCTGCATATACGTTAAGTTATTTTGTGGATATAATTTTTCTCAATAAATACATATTGGTTTCGTTTTCATATACCATTATTAATGGAACATAGCAATATAGGATACCAAGGCTGACAGCACGTCACAAAGACAAAGTGACAGCGAGTAAGATAGAAAGGGCGAAGTTGAAGGGGATGAGGGAGTCAGCTGAGAAATGGTATAGGTCATTTCAGCCGCAGGCTTACTTGCAGGGAAAACGTCTTCGCTGCTGAAGCGTCTCGTTCGAGGAGAGGTGGCAACTGCCACGGAAGTTGTCTTTAGATATTCGATTATTTCTCCCCAGGAAATCGAAGGTGTTCGTGCGAAAGTATGATTACTTCTCTTCTGACGACGTTGCAAGGTTGGGTCTCATTTGTTTCTTGGTGCACCCTATTACCCCTAGATGGCGGTTCAGTATTCTCAGCAAGCGTTTTGAATTATTTTTAAGATAAAGGCACTAAAATTATGCCGCAAACGTTAGGGTATACGGATATATTTTTACTCCCTAACTTATAATGGTGATGTAACTCAAGGTGGTTCTGAATAACCGTCAAGGATGCCTTACTTTTGAGATATTGTTTTCCAGCGTCCTTTGCAGTGAATCATGCAGATACGCTGTTTTCAAATATTTTTATGAGCATTGTTTTCAAATATTTTTATTTTATGTGATCAAATATTTTTATGAGCTGGTTGATATACGACCCCATGGAGCAAACATAAAACCATCGTGAGCTTATTTGCTCTCCACGCCTTCTACGTTCTTTTTTCGTTTTATGGGCGAAGCTGCTTGGGGCGAGGGTCTGTACATGTTATGGGGTTTGGTGTTGGTGATGTACGTAGCTAGCGGTGGCACATACCCGCTCTAGAGCGGGTATGTGCCACTGATGGTGTCACTTGTATGTAGAACTAGATGGCGGTACTTGTAGTTGATGATGCTTGTATGTGATAAAATTTAAACATCGTACAAGAATGCACCGTCCACACTCGTTGGTGATTTCATCGTTGATATCCCAGACACGACAAATTATTGGCTTATTTAACATGTGGCTTCTAGATATGCACTCAAATGTACATCGTATGACCATATAAACCAAGCACGATCCAAGGAACATGCATTGACCTAGTACTTGCAAATTTTCTGCTGCAACTCATCCAGGCACCGCTCACCCTTCGTTTCACGGACCATAAAGCTTTCCTAATGATGGAACTTCGCAAGCGATCCATCGCCTCTAAGAACAAATAAATGTTGATTTTAACATATGCACACACAAAGTGTTCCTCATGATGTCTTTAGATTATGATCGACTGGGCGAATTACACATGGAAGATTCACAGTTTCACCGATGATTCTTCCCAGAGCTTCGCCCACTCGTCATCATTAATCCCGTGGATATGCTTTGATTTTTTTAACTGAAGCCACTTAACCAGATTTATATTCGTTGACGATCAATTCATCAAGTCATTTACTCATTCAATTTGTAAAGTCAAATGGCGGCCAGTTGAAAAGTTCACATGCCTAAGTACTCTTATACGCTGTATTTATGCAGGTATAAATGACAAGAGAGAAGCCATAATAGCACATAGTCATTTAATGAAAGGAGTTCAAGATACAGATTATCATGCATTTAGTCAATTGAGCTCGTGCTACGAAGTTTAGTTCGTTCATTTTATTTCTTTGTTTAAATGTTGGATTCAGGGTGGAAAGCGCAATTTTGTTTTATCGGTGACATCGAACATTTTATCTGACTTTGCCTGCGTTTTGAGAGGGAAAGAGCAGCAATGGTAAGCAGGCTTGCAAGAAGGTTGTCACAGGCACGGGGATATCGACAGTCGAAGATGTCATTGTTCCTGAAAAAACCACGGCAGCGAGGTGAAGTGTGCGACGTATTCTGATGCCTTTTCTGCGAGAATCTGCGCTGTGTGACGTTTGGCGACGAACCGCTTTTATTCAGAAGATGATCAGGCAGATCGATTACCGGCCACTTAGGCTAGACTAACCACGCCTGTGGCAACCCCACCACCACCACCTTGGTGCAGCTTTATTGTATCTCCAGTATCTTGAGCCGTAACTCTGAATGTGCAAAGAATGGAAATCAATACACAGCCATCCTCCTTTACTCTCTTTTAGCCTGATATATTTCTGGAGACACAACCTTATCCGTGACAGCTAGGTTTGAACCGTGTCAACGTGTATGAAGATACATGCGACTACATGTTTTGAAATGAAAAGCATGGGACAAGGCTGTGTTTTTTATTTGAGCTGCAGAAAGGAAAACGAGACAAGGAGAGATGGGAAAAAAATGACCGAGCGGAATTCTATAAACTGAGGATAGTTCTTTGTGAAAGGGTGTGCAAAACGTCGCGCAGTGGATAACGTGCTCGACATATGTTGTCGTGGAACGACAGGTCACGGTTTCAACGCCCGCTGACAGAACGTTTTTCTTTCTGATCACGTGTATTTCTCCGACGTCATTTTTGTGACGGAAATGTGTCAGTGATATCTTCGCCGAACGTGGCATAAAACAGTTTCGTGTGGAAAGCAAAGATAATTGAAACGCACGGAGGTTAACAAGTGTTCGCTACCCTGTACTTGGGTTGGTGAAGGGGGGGGGGAGGAGTAAAAATCAAACAGAAGTAGAGTCTGTGATGAGCTAGCAAAGTCATTACTAAGGGATCGACCAAGTAAGACACACTATCTGTGAACACTATCACACTCATATCATAACATATCATATATAGACACACTATCATATTTGTGAACAGTCAAAACTTATTAGTCCGTACAGCATCTCAAAGGGATAACAATCGGACGCATATATGACCGGCTCGCTTTGAAGACTGCGTAATCGAGTACCGTTGAGTTTTGTCTTAGGTGATGTTGGAGGGAAGGGGAGGTTGTTTAACTAGTATCGTACACGGCTGATGGGGTTGTTTACGGAATTGAAGCGGATGCGCCCACTTATAAGTGATACGGTGAGAAATAAGCTAATACATGCGTATTTACAAACACCAATAGTTCCGTTTACTTACAGCACACAGCAGCGAAAGAATGACGCTGTGTGTCCGATAACCAATCGACGTCTCCTCTTGTTTTGTTCAATCAGAAAACACAATACGGCACCCACCACGATATTGCCATTTCGTTCGAGCACAGTTCAAACACGGCAAGCCCACGCTCACTGAAGCAATTCTCGCGGAGGTGTGTGCGTGTGCAATTCGTCGTCCCGGGCGTACGTGGTTTGTACTTGTAATCTTCGTTTTCAAGTACGAGGGTCGCAGTAGGCGCGGTGTGGATTTAATTACCATTGCCTCGAAGCAATAGGCAATCTCGGGCTGTGCTCACACTAAGGGTAATGGATTTTTTAATCTGGCATGTTGCCACGGCTCCCACTCGTCTCCTTTCCTTTAGTTCTTGGACAATTGAGTTGACATATTTCCAGGAACTGCCCTAATGGTTCACATAGCGACGTGTATGCACCAATTCGCTTCTGCTTGAGTACTTGACACGAGCACGATTCTTAATCTTTCTTCAACCTTTCCACGCACCAAAATAAACCAATTACAGGTCGTGGGAAATATATAGCTGCATAGAAAACTAATATCTCCAGTCTGCACTACCTTTTAGGAAAATTGGTACTCTGTTGGCTAGACCATGTTCGCATATCGTTATTAGTCTAGTGAAAGCTGTTTGTGTTTATCACTATATTAAAATTCAGAAAGCTCGCTGGCCCAAATTTGAGGAACGGACGACGCAAGACTGCATTTTTGTTGGATAAAGGATAAAACTACATTGCATGAATGAAGGGTGTGAAACATAAATATGATATCTCACAGCGTTTAATTTTTTTATGGTTATACAAAGATGTCGAATTTCGGAGCTATACAATGCAATCGACTACTAATCTCAAGTTTAAACAGTTCTTCGTGCGTGCATACTCTTGATCATGTGCTTTACATAGCAGTATCCACAAGTGTTGTCAATTTTTGCATCGACGCTCTAGATGGCGGGACGACAGCAGAGTTTGTATGGTACGTTTGTGCGAAAATTTATTTGATGTGTACAGTCACGATTGACATGATTGATACGTGGGGTTTAACGTCCCAAAACCGCCATATGATTGCGAGAGACGCCGTAGTGAAGGGCCCCGGAAACTTTGACCACCTGGGGTTCTTTACCATGCACCCAAATTTGAGCACACGGGCCTACGGCATTTCCGCCTCAATCGGAGATACAGCCGCCGCAGCCGCGACTCGATTCCGCCAGCTGCGGGTCAGCAGCCGAGTACTTTAGCCACTACACCACCGTGGTGGAACAGTCACGCTCCACGCGAACTTCAACACACTGTCTGTACTGAAAATCGTGCAAACACTCCAACATGGTACCGCCACTGAAAAATTGGCTGACTTATGTTCTCCTAATTAGTGGCACTTTCTTGTCCGATTTATTGTTTGTTGGGGTCATTTTTCAAGAGTGGTATCAATTAAACCAGAGCCAGTGCGTCGCTACTTATAGTGAGCGCGACTGTACGCGTCCTTCAAGTTAAGCTAGTGCCAGCGCTCGCGACAAGTCCACCAAAAATAATAAGTCGTCGACGCGCACAAACGCGTGTTCCTCTGAAACCGAAAAAAAATTCTACTAATCTTACAACAGCTGGCGCGGATACATCCAGGAGACATAGGAAATGAAGAGCCTTGGCAGTGTAGGTTTAAGCTGGCCTTCAATTGCTTTTTCGTACAAGGACATTATTCACTTTTAGATGGCTGGTCATGCAATGTACGCGGTATGCGGTGCTGTTGCTTGACACGTACTGGTGGGCTAGCTAGTATGTAATTACGGCATATGACAGCGCACACCAGGTTACACGACAAACACGTACACAAACAAGCGCCATCAGTGCTTGTGTCGTCCGTTTGTGCGTGCGTTCGTTGGGTAACCTGGTAAGCGCTGCCATACGCCCTGCTGATGCTGAAGTATTGCTTATATTATCATTGCTTATCGTTTATGTGTTCCTTCTGTTCTTTCGTTTCGACTACGCACTTATTACGTCGTTTTCATGAACAAACCTTCATTGTAAGCCAGCGACGTTTGTGCTTTCTTTTCTGAGTGGTTTCGTTCTTCACGCCATTCGCTTTCCTACTATTCCCTACCGGTCCTAACTATAAGGAAGGGAAGACATGAGAGCAAACGCGGTTGAAGACGTCTGGAGAGGCGTAACCACTAAAAGAACAATACCTTGATGAACAGTAGAGACTTTTCTAGATATAGACGCTAGATTAGCACACTTCAGCTTTTCTGGTATTTCTTTGGCCATCGTTTTGACTGCCGATCTGATACAGGTCTAGATAAGCATTATCACTCTTTCAGAAAAAGCAAGACTGACACAGAAACTTGAGTCCTTGAAGAACAAATTATTACTGGCTTATTCGACAGTGCTAAAGATAACCATAATACACACATAAATTTCTGAGGGTGGTTAGCAAAACAAAAAGCAAGAAAGCATCAAAATAACATAGTCTTGTCACCAGTTTTCCTAGCAAAATCTGGTTTATGTTTGGACGTTACTTGCGGATAAGGCGCCATAGCAATACTGTAATCGCATTGTTACAAACAAATCACAGCGAAAATTACCTTGCTGTTTTAGTTTATCCGTGTGGGCTGCATGTCCGGTTTCCGGGACCCAGACTGTTCTTGTATATTTCACTTACTTTTATCTCAAACTTTTTATTCTCATGGCACTGCTGTCGCTGCCCTTTCACGTAAATAAGGTTCAAGAATGCAGATGCGTGGAAGCACTTGTGTTCTTTCTAGCGGGATGGGTGAATTTATTTCCGATCATTTAGTCTCTGTACTAGAGCTTCCGCTAGGCGTCCAGTATTCTGTATACCACCGCTAATTGCCTTGCGCTACGTTGCGCAGCTGTTGCACCCAATCTATTTTTTGTTGTTCTTCACTCACGTTTCACCTTAGAAGTTTATGCCTCGCTGATTTCCACTGACAATGGCATCAGTGTGTCAGTCCAATTTATCTTGAAACGCATCGTCACCTCCAGTCCTTCTTCACTGCAGTCCCATTAGCGTAAAACACACACGTTTACATGTGTGTGTGTCAGTGTGTGTTGGCGCGTGTGTTTTTTTGTGTTCATGTGCACGTATATATGTGGGTTGGTGTTGGTGTGTATGTACGTATGTGTGTAAAGTGCGTGCATGCGTGTGTGTGTTTGTGTGATACCCCTTACCCACGTTTTCAAGTCCTGCCCTTCCTCGGTAGCCATGGCAACATGGGGACACCATTGTGACATACATCTTATAAACAGTGCGAACGAGGAAAACGCGAAGTGTAAAGGACACACAGAACGGCATAAAGAGCTTTCAATTGTGCCCCCATTTCCGCTCCCCGTATGTCCATCCTATACTATATACAGCTCGCCCATAAAGCTTATCCCTCACAGGCGCGCCACCTCTTTTATGGATTTATTTTCGTGGCCTGCCCTATGTGTTGCGGAAGAAGCGTATAGCTGAGGAAAACAAAACAACGTGGATGCATTACTTGAAAAGAGCGATACGGGAAAGTAGTGTTGGGGAAAGTGCGGTCAGAATCTTAAAGGATGTTCAGTGGCTGTTTTGGAAAGATCAGTGTCCTAGTTTGTACCAGTGTGCATTCAACGCACGTTCTAAGAGGCCGATATATTAGGGAGGTGGAAAGGAGAACGCGGAAACGGGAATCATGACCAGAAAACGGAGCGCCGCAATCTCAGGATTTACTGGCCCGGAGAACAGGTCACATATATATAGGAAAGCAAAGGAAAAAAAATATGTGTCTTCTCTCTATATGCTCAGAAACAAACTATCTGATACATTCTGATGATGTTAACGCCACAGTGAAATTCGTTAACGGCAATGCTGGAGCCGGCGCTGTGAGTTTTATTAAAAGAGGCTTGTGGGATTGCAAGAACGAAAATGTATACAGTTTGCAGGAGTTCTGGCGTTCTCTTGAATGCCACCCGTGGTGAATGGGAGATGTATGGTTTTGACGGGGCTTTCCGTGCGTGGACGTTAGTGTTGCACCACTGGCGCAAACGTTGCAGAATGGGGTTAAAAAAACGTGAAAAGATGATAGTCTTCTGCCGGCCTTCTTTCATGCATAGCATCGCATTTTCAGAGCAGCCAAAGAAACACAAAGGTCTCGTATCTATGTATCTTTTAGTGAAAGAACACACTACCTTTTGCTTGCGCATTGATGTTGAGTCTCAGATCCGCGTAATACTTGCTTTTTGGTCGACTATATTCACAAGTATGAACGCATCTACCAGTTCAAGATGGCATAGCGTTCAGCAAGGGCTTTGAATTTGGCTGGGAAGCTAAATAGTTTTGCGTGACACACACACACAAACACACACACACACACACACGCACACGCGCACGCACACACACACAGTAGATTGTATCAGCGCGCGCGCGCGAATGGTACATGCTGGTTTTAAAGACGACAGGCTTTCTTGCTGTACTTCTACACAAAAAGTTTGGTCAGACTGACTGACTGACTCTGTATGTCTGTCTGTCTGTACGTTTGTCTGTTTGTCCACCATAACAATACTTCAAACGGCATTAAGTGATACCCAAAAGGGCCAACCCTAATTGGCCCCTAGTGCGCCCTTCAACTACTAAGTGCATACTTATTAATGAGTTTTGTTACACACTTACACACACACAGACCAAAATGTCTGTGTTCAAGTATCCCAAGAAATGCTGTCGTATGAAATTGAAACTTTAACTAAGTTGAACAAAGCTTGAATCTTGATGCTGGTTTATCATCAGCTTGTGCCGCAGAGCGAAACGATGGAAACACTCGCCTTTACGTGCAAGCGTTGCATGGTCAGAGCAGCGTGCTAAACGTTACGGTCCTAATAATTACTTATGTGTGCCTTTTCTAGTAAAAGACGCACATAGAGAATATATACGTGTTCATATGGTGCCTCATATATGTGCAATAAATGCTTTTTAATTGACAATTGCACAAAAATGAACACTGAAGCTTGAGCAACATTGGTGGGCACTGCAAATGAGGTCGGCCGTTAAGGGTGCCGTTCAGAGTACCCGGTACTGTTAAGGGTGAAAAAACAGACAAATGTGCAGACCGACAGACAGACACACTAAAATGTTTGCGGTGAAGGTCCCCAAGAAAGAGTTCAGTGCTTGAAATTGGTGGCTGCTGTGGTGACGGCTCGGTGGCGGCTCGGATATATTTATTTAGCACAGTTTGTGCGCGGCTTTGTAGGTTGATATGGCAACGGAGCAGCAGCAGTTTCCTGTTAACGCACGTTTTACTGACAGCTTTAACAGTGTCGCTATTAAAAAGATTCATTAAAACAGCAATAGGTGTCAGGCTGAGAAAAATGGAGATTATTGTAACCCTTGCCGTCTGTCGTGATTCGGAAGAAGGAACTTCCTCTTTTTATACCGTTTCCGATCTCTAGCCCGAAAGCTCTTCTCTGTTTTGATTGCGGTGGTATTGATTGTCGGTATAGGCAATGAAGAACCGAAACGTTACGACACGGGACATGCAATTGAGGTTAAAATAAAAACAGGCTCAGAATAAACTGTATGAAACAAGAGAGAACTGCGAATGTAAGCAAAACCATATACACTATAGACTACATTATGAAAACGCATTCTGCTATGTTATTCCTTAGAAACTTGAGTGCCGTACGAATATTGCCTTTTCTGTAACGGTGCGGTTTCGTTGATACTCACTCTAAAGCTTTGCCACATATAAACTGTGCGACATCTTCGCAGTTACTGACACAAGCGTAATAAGTTTAACAAATCAGTCTTATTAGCCCCCAAAATAAAACTATACTCTGTCCGAAATGTCGCTTCCCGCAATAGAGGAAGATTATTACACGTCACCACGCACCACGGTAGCTTAACTCGAACACACGCGTCTACTCCAAGCACAACGTAGTCAGAAGTGATCAAGAGCTTCGCTCCCCCACATGCTTCATAAGCATAGTTGTTATACCGCGTCAAACCGCAAAATTGTGTTAATTACTCGTTTTTTTTTTCGGAAACAGCATTAACAGAATACAAACTTTGTTCGATGCCTCCCTTGTTTACCAAGCCACAGCTCGAAAAGCGTAGTACATAAGTTACTAATGCGAGAAAACTCATAAGCTCTTCGTGCGGGTGCGAGCTTAACAAAATCAGTGTAAACATCGGCTCACTGTTTTGTCATGTCCTGCAAATATAGAAAAAAATGGGTGATTTTTGTCTATGTGCCAACAACGTGACCATACCTGTGCTGGTGGGTCTTTTTCCCTGCTGCCGTTATTAAGGGTATGGTTTCGTTCGATTATAATGAACCGGCTCAGCCAGAAACCAGGATTGTGGCAGTTTCATATAGCCGCTGCTTTAGAGACACTGGCATTGCGGGTATTCCAATTTCTTTTTCTTCCTGTGTGTTGCACCAAAATTTCGAAACTCGCTTCTTGAAAATAATAAGAGATAAGCTCGATTACATGTTTCAGCATGTTGCCGAAAAAAAAAACTAGATTCGAAAAGATTGAAACTTCGGTAAGCCATCACAGGCCCCTGGTGTTCATTACACGCCCAGACCACTGCTTTTATTAAACTTTAGATCCACCAAACTATGGGCTCCGCTTACATTTAGGCATGTCTCATGCGCCAATTAAAAAAGCTTACACGTAATTTGATGAAGCGTATAGCATTGAAGACACCAGTATGAAAATTAACCAAAAATAATATAGAGAAGTGTAGACACATAGCGTCAACATTGTAGGTAACGTTAGTAAGGCAAGAGCAAATAATGTTTACACTATTAAACTGTGTCGATTTTCATCATTGACACGAAAACCAAAGCTTAGTCGGATCACTGCATACTTAAAAGTTGTGGAAACGAAAATGGGTTGCGCTCTAAATTCTATAAACATCGTTATAAAATTCTATAAATGCAGGAATAGCATTCAGGTTTAGTTTTGCAAAGACTGAGCATGCAATATTTTGTTGAATGTGAAGCATATCTGAGTGAGCCAAAGTAGCTTTGACTGTTTTATTTTATTTAGACAGATCAATAATCTATCTATTTATCTATCTATCTATCTATCTATCTATCTATCTATCTATCTATCTATCTATCTATCTATCTATCTATCTATCTATCTATCTATCGATCCAGAGATCAACTTGCTGGCTGCTCTTAATGAAAATGACTCTCACATTGAATGAGGTCTGCTTGATTTTTTTAAAAAGCCCATCTGGTTCTGGCGGTTGTTCTTGATGCTCAATAGCGGCGGTGGCTGATAGAGGTTCGATCTCAGCCTCTAAACTTCTGCGCTTGGTAAGCCTTTATTTAACGCACATATTTCGCATCCCTCTGCTTCATTTTAATTCATCTTTTATTCCATTTTTCTTGACATACACGCAACCTGTGGTCTAGCTACATCTAATGAGTGACTGAAATCAGCATGGCGCCTGCGTGGCAACGAATGCACAGATGGCGCAGCCGGTGCGCTTCCCATGGCAAGTCTTAGGAATCAGTCTCAGGCGAATCAACTGTTAGGCCTTTGCCTTATCACGCGGTACCGCAGCGGTGAACCTCTGAGTGAGTGCAGCTGCAGTGCCTTTTAGCAGCGAATCACGTGGCGTGACGTCACGCTTGCCACATTTGATCTCCACTGGCCCACACTCTGGAGGCTCAAGATCATGGTGGCCCGATGATTGACCTTGGTAGGCATGATGCAATTTAGCTTTAGCCGAAAGGTGATTCAGATTATGTTATGGCTTAGTTCCGTATCATTCGAAATGGAATGCTCTGACGAGATTGAAAGCCTCACTCTTATAACACGACAAAACTGTGGACAGGGCTACTCTTTCATTTTTGTCGGTGAGTGCGAATGGTTTTTCTTTCTTCGTAACAGTATACGGACTATTCTTGGAAAGCTTGTTCAAAATAACAGCAATAAAAACGTTGTAAAAGCGGTGCTTGAGAAGTGGGAGAAGATGGGGCGAAGATCTCAGTGCTCTCACTACTTCTCAATGGATTCGGCTCCCCGAGCAACTCTCTAGGCCCGATTTGAAGTAGGTCATGCATGCATTCTGGCTAGGAGTTCAGAAGCAGTTATGCTCGAGAAGACATGAACTGCCACTCAGAAGAAAGTTTCTTTTTTTTCGCACCCAAACCTTCTCCCGTACAGGACGTCTTCTAGCGGACAAAAGAAGACACGGCAGCTTCATGGTTCCCATGGAGAAATGCACCGCACATGTGCGACAGACTTAGAAACTGGATTTTTTATTGGACATTGCTTTTTCGCACTTTCACTGCTAATGTGTGCCGTGTTGAAGAACTTCTACTTTTCTTTACCACTTCGTGGGTGGTGTCAGAATCTTCGCTTTTAGCTTTAAGGATCTGCACTCTGTGTGCAGAAATGTCGTGTGGGAACTTATCCGGCCGTAAAGGCAAACTGTGGATGTTCCATGGAGAACTTTTTCACGGGAGAAGACATAAAATTGACGTTAGTAGGTCTTCCGAGCATGTAAACCCGCCACTTCTGAAATAAAAGTACTGGCGTATAGGTTTGAGCCATTTTTTTTTCTTCCGGTACGAACGTCAGCAAACTGTGCTGCTGTTTTCTATAGTTGAGACATCTTTGCATAGACGTTTGCTGTTTGACTCTGAATAACCATTGACGAGCCTCCCCACGGCTTTCTATGGGTGTCATGAACTACTATCACAGTAGAGTAGAGTATTTCTGACGAACATCGTGCAATTAAAACTCGAAGTGCAGTTACTGTATACCAAGAAGATACACGAAAACAGAGCAGTCGTTCAACTACCGTGAAGACGAAAGCTGGCGACCGCAAGTGCACAGTTTTAGGCAGTCGCTTGGCGTTGTTTTTTTTTTCGTGCCCATTCGTGCATGCGTGCACGATTTCATTCGTCCACTTCACGATCTTTTTCCCCCAACCGAATGAGACACCTCCGTCGAGAGCGCTACTGCTCACATCACTAGCGCGATCTCTATGACACGACAAAAAGAAGCGCTTCGAACGTGAAAAGTGCCGCAGCCCGACTATTGCGCCACTTGGTGAAAAAAGGGATTGGTAGAGCTGAGGGGTACATGCGCAGAAGAGGCGAAAATGGCCAGAAATTGCACTGCCCGTCATATTGTCCACGGACGCATTACGCTAGAACCAAGCCACATACAGCTTTGCGGAAAAAAGAATTCATTGAGCGAGTGAAATGCAGACGTTGTAGGTTTTAGTCAACACTTGATAAACCTCGCTTAAGTGGCTTACTTGTTTTCTGAACAATGGTGGGCTCCAAGAATGATGAATGATGCAGTGAGTTATTCTGGTGGTGGCAACTGGCACGATGTCATGACAGTGTCGCTCACCACATTGTTTATTATCATCGTTAGTCTTTTTATTTATCACTTCATGATAAATATTAAACTAACAACCTTCAGTTTACCCCATCTTCTGAGAGCTCGTTCCTCTTCGTGCCTGCAAACATGTTAATCGAGGAGGCCCTTTAGATTCCCTAGATCTCCTTTCCTCGGGATTCGAAGTTCCTCTCATATCAGGTGACGTTTGTTTCATCATCTAACATAACTTGCAGCTATTTTGGGCTACGTTTCTCGTCCTTTGGTACTCATCCTTTTGTTATAACTAACTATCCCTCAACAGCGGTTGTTTGTCATAGACGTCACGTGCACTACCCAGGTCTATATTTCTTTTTCGCCTAATGTCCGCTGAAATATAGGTTATCCTTGCTGGCCCTCTGATATTTTCTGCTATTTTAGAATCTCTTAACACGAGGCTTATCTTTTTATTTCTTCCAAGGCTCACTGCGTGGTCCTTAACTGTATTTTCCAGTTTCTTGGTCATACTGCCAGGCTGTAGCCAGTGTATATAGATCCATGTGACGACAGTTTGTACTGATTTGATAGCAAACATGGAGCAAGCATAGCAAACATAGTAAAAACTTCACGCGCAGCTTGTGCCTCATGTGTCATACTAGCAACAAAAGTTAAATTCTGCCCTCTTAGGAAAAAAGAGTGCTTATCAGAAGTACTAGAGCAACTGTTGGACCAAGTAACCTGCCACTTCTGTGAAGCCGTGTTGCGCAAAAATTATATATGTAAAACAAGGCTATAATGTGGCAATGATGCGATACCTTTTGAATCACAACTAAACGTACCATAAGTCATCTAAAGTATTTTCAATGCTATAGCAATGTGAATGCACGTAATCCGAAGTTTTACGCCCAGTGGAGTCAGTACAACTAATCGTATGATCTGAAGGGAGTTTGTTACGTTTGCTTGGTCTCCACATATAACCCATGCCCAGTCGGCGTATAGTTGTTCCCTGCTGTGCGATACCCCTGGAACAAAGATAGCTACGGGTCATTGCAGACGTTTCACGATCGAGTGGCGAACGATGTACTGATTTCCGAATGCACATGTTGCACATTGCTTCATTTCGTTGATCTAAAATAAATATTTAAATGAGCAGCTTTCGACGTCACATTTGCTGGCACAGCCCATACCGTGTGATTATAGGCTTTGGAGAAGCTAACAAAGCTCCGAAGTGGTCCAGAGAGGATAAAAAAGACCTTTCATTTCCACAGATAGCGAATGTGATTGACGCCACTTTTTGCGGAGAGATGTTCCTAAATCATCAGCCGTTCATAGTAAGCGCATTTCATTACTTTCACAAAAATATGTTTTGTATGGTGCATTTTGAGTGACCGCCAGTAATTGGAATGTCGCACGTTTGCCTTTTGCCCAATACTACAATTTATTAATGTCGAAGCGTAGCTTCAGTGGAAACGAATGATATCACCAATTTATGCGCGCTCCTGAAATAAAGAAATTGACAAAAAGTGCTACAAGACTTGAAAAAAAAAAAACCTCTGCAGGAGGTCATTCTGTATACAATTGGCAACACGTATAGTACATTGTAAGTGATTGGGAAGCAGGGGGCAATCACTTCTCGAAAAAAAGGAATTCCTCACGGACAGGTTGAAGACAAGTCCTATACTTTCGATGATCTCGCACTGCTGGAACAACATCAATTACAAAACTGTCACCTTGTTCGATGTTACCATGCGGGAAGGAGTACAAGAAATTGGAATCGGCTCGTCCTTCATGTCAACAGATGCTGTCTTCTCCAGCATTCTTCGAGCGCGGCGCTGTACTTCGACGATGAAGCTGAAATAGGATCCTATCTGCTCACTCAGACAGTACGTTGACAGCTGAAGACACTATAGTGTCGGAGAAATCCCGTTTGCGCTTTCGGACAAGTTGTCACTCACGGAGATTGTTCGTTGGTTGTGATACACAACACTTATTTTACAGCGAATAGTTATATGGCTATAGGTTCTGGTGGATTTAGTCCGTGGACAAAACGACGCCTGGAATAACAATTTTTGCAAGGAGCCTTGTATGATCACTACATTACGAGACAAATGAGTATCATATTCAGTGGTAAGCGACACCGCTTAGTATCACTACACCGACGAAGGAGGAGTCAGCGATGTCTATGGATTGAGATGCGCAGGCTCTTTAGACTTCGACACCCCTGTTGGGTCTTTCAAAAGTGTTGTAATACGCAGCAGTACTTGCCCCTCCCCACCCTCTATACCACCAATGCTCCCTTAATCAGTGTAATGATACTCGGTAGCGGCGCATGTTATTGATCGCTATACTCATTAGCCTCGTGACGTTGAAATACCGCTAGTGCTTTTATAAGGACATGACTTTTAGACTCGATATGGACCAAATGCGCGCTTTTAGATCGAAGGAAGAAGAGCGAAAATTTAAAATGCACCAACGCGCAGAGGTGCGTATACGTGGGCATAAAAATTACGTGAGGTCGCCACTATACGAAACCTGCAGCCACAATCTCTGGCTTCACTGGCACCTATCTTTGCAGTAGTAGAAAAGCATTCAATGTTTGAACCCAACCAACTTCATGCAGAACTTTCTCAACGTATGTTTATCCCTAGCCTCCCTTATGAGCGACTTTGGAGTTCGAGTCCTCCTCCTGCGCTCAAGGTTGTGCGTTTCAAACTTGAAAATAGTGACTGCAATACGTATAAGCACGTGAGTTCAAAACTACCCCACGACAATGTTGCGAGTGCACGTTGAATAATTTCAACTGGACGAATAAATTGCATTCATACGCCCTATGAAATTTACACAGATATAAAATGGTGGCACAGCCCCGAAATGGTGCGGCAGAAGGTGGCGCAGCCCCGAACTACACATTCACGTTCTTTTTTTCTTTTTTTTGTGGTCCCATTTCGACTGAAGACATGTTTGAAGAACAACGAAGGAAATTCTGAAACTTATCATTGCTTCCCACACGAATTAACTCACGTCTCAGGGATTTTTATTAAATATAGGTCTGTCACAGTGTCATGCCGTTTAGCGCATGTGAGATGTGTCTTGCAATTCATAATATAACCATTACTATTTAAACACATGTGCATCCGGATACAACGTGAACAAAGTTGTCGATCCCTTGAGCGTATATTTTCAGATATGAGAATAAATTTTCAACTATGTCCAGTTATACACACAAATAAAAGTCTTGCCATTACTTACACGTGCTGCTATAGTCTAACCTCAATTGTTCGAGCGGAAAATAGGCAAAATTTAACACCTTTAGCTACATCTGTAATTCACTATTAGAAAAATTCCTGTTATTCCATCTTATTTGGTTTTCTTTTCATGGGCTCGGGCACAGTCCTCATTTTCAACAAGTTTTCCTATTCAAAAAGGAAAACAAAGCTCACGAAGATGAGTGCTTTATTTGAGCGGACTTTTACCAAGCCGACAATATCTTCACTGTAGGGCATCTTGTTAATACTGCGGCTTCCTCGATTCAGATCATAGCGTTGATTATCATTGAAAATATTTGAGTGCCGACCTGTCCTAATTGGGTCCGAAAGTTTCGAGCTCACTGAATGGCTCGTGTTGTTCACGCCTAAGGAAATTGGTGGAAACCTGAGTTCGCGGCTCATCGAGGGTCTTCAAACCTTCCCAGAGTTATGCTCACTAATAGGCGTAATTGAATTCAGGAAGAGGCGATTACTGATCGGCTTAGCGTGCAGCTTATCGTATCAGAAAACACGGTCATCCCTGGCATTGGTAAACTCTTTGGAAAGACTTCGGCGTACACCAGCATGCACGCTAATCCTTGTGAGGCCGCGGTGGAAGCTGTGTGTGCCCGCATCAAAGGAGGTGTTTGTGCAGTTTAATTATACGGTGTGATTTAAGGTGTCTATTAAACGTAATTGTATATATCGGGATTATGTTTCCACTAGGTCAGCACAGCATGGTGCGATCGCTTCTATCTCTTTATGTGGGGTGCAGGCTAGAGCGAATATTTTCGCAACAGTGATTCATCCTCGATAATTACGATCATTAACCGCTAATACATGCTACAATGTAAAAAATAACCTCTCACGTACACGGACGTTCCTTATTCTCAGAGAACAGTGAAGTATATGAACAGTGCAGTAGACAAAGATTACTAACTTCCCAATTATGATGATGATAATAAAGTCTAGCCTTCCAGGCAACTTTCATTTTTTTAATATGTGGGGTTTAACATCCCGAAACCTCCATCTGATTATGTAAGATGCCGTAGTGGAGGGCTCCGAAAATTTAGACCACTTGGGGTTCTTTACCGTAGTGCACCCAGGCCTACAGCATTCCCGCCTCCATCGAAAGTGCAGCCGCCGCCGCCGGGATACAATCCGGTGACCTACGGGTCAGCAGCAGAGTACCTTGGCAACTAGACCACCACAGTACTTCCACCAGACCACCAGCGTTCAGTACTTTATGTGTTGTACTTTTTACTTCTCTAGCTTTATTGTTGAGGCACTGCTATAGCACGTAGTAATATGACCAAACGTTATTGTAAGTACATCGGCAATAATATGTGTTGTAAATGGACGCCGCTTTTAGGATATCCTATTCCTGTATGGTGGTGTAAGTGGACATGATTGCCCCGCCGTGCTGGTGTAGTAGCTAAGGTACTCGGCTGCTGACCCGCAGGTCGTGGTTTCGAATCCCGGCTGCGGCGGCTGCATTTCCGATGGAGGCGGAAATGTTGTAGGCCTGTGTGCTCAGATTTGGGTGCACGTTGAAGAACCCCAGAAGGTCGAAATTTCCGGAGCCCTCCACTTCGGCGTCTCTCATAATCAAATGGTGGTTTTGGGACGTTAAACCCCACATATTTATCTAAGTGTACATGATTTATAAATTTAATACCTATACATATTTTTGTTATTGGAAACGTCACTGTTGATTACATAGTCTCAAAACTTCGTGTGGACTTGCAAATATTGCCTCGTTTGAATAACTGAATATTCATTCTAAAATTGGTTTCTCAGGTTTTTATGTGCGCGTTGCATGGTGCATTATGTGGGATCACTGATCAGACAATAGCCACGTGCATAATGCTTAGAGAAATAGGATGTGTCGTTTTAACGGCTGCACTACGAGCTTCGAATAATGAAAGGCAGGTAACCCACACTTTACGCACATTAGCAACTGAGTATGGCGCAATGCACAAGAGTTGTACTGGGGACAGATTGGCCTTCGAGAGAGATAGACGAAAAGTTTGCTTAGCCAGCTTAGATCTACAGAAAGTTAAACTGGCTTGCAGAGATGCATCAAACCAAGAAATGTAAGAATTGCACATAAGAAAATGAGAAGTGATATCTCGACATGACATTCGTTTTATCATTCCACTGATTATGTATTGGGGCGTTGTACGCCGAAGTTGTGCAATAACATATGCTATTACCGTACATATTACATTTGTGAACAAGAGAAGTATCTCAGAGCCTCTATGTAACTGCAAGCTGCATGGTATTATTTCAACTACACAGTATTGATTTCATTAGATTAGTCATTGTTGCTTCGGTGCTTTAATCTAATCACGCACATCTTGAACTTTGACTAGGCTTTGCAAAACAGTAGATTCTGCCTCTTAAAATTACACGCGTTCTTGAAGTGCTTACAGCGGTGGGTATGACGACATATCCGTGTTGTCGTAAAGCTAACAGCCTGGGAGTTTAATTTGAGTATGTAGGTGCTTTTCTGCTATATAGACTAAGCATTGAACTTCCGGTATACCAGAGAAGGCTATACGCAGTGCACTACCCTACCACTTGACAAAGAAACATTCTTAACCCTCTTAACGTGAGAAATATGCAAGAAAGGACTAAAATGAGCAAATAATGGCACGTGCTGTTTTCCCCTCCTCGTCTTCTTTTCGCTGTCAGTTTACATTTAGGATGCAGCCTAGTTAACTTATCAAAGTTGACCAGTTCTGGCAGCGGTTCACTTTCACTTTGCGTTTTATTGCGATATAAGTTAAATGTACACTCTCGGCTGAATGTTGTCGCCAGCGTCGGCATCGCCGTCACTCACCATATATGTATCTGTATATATGAAACGCAAGAAAGAAAACTAACTCAGAAAAAGACTCCGCCGCTCGGAATCGAACGTGGGACCTCTGAATTGTGAGCACGAAGCGTTAACAACTGAGCCGCGAAGGAGCACCTCTTTCAACGTTCAAATGGCAAGCTATTTCTATTTACCACTTGGCGCTGGTGACGGGCATCTTGGGGGAGCCATTGTGTTTTTAGCGTTAGCAGCAAGATAGCGCCATGAGCGCGCGTCACCACATCGTCACGACGCTTTAATGCACGCTCTCATCTCCCACGCGTGTTTGCCCCGCGGAGACAGAGCAAGGTGGACGCTAACTTGCGCGCTTACCTCGCGGTTGGGACAATCGTACTTTTTGACTCACCTTGGCCTTTCCCAGGAATGATTCTGTTGCAGTTACCAGGAGCAAAATGGTCACTAAGATTGTTTCACAGTCTTTTTTTTTGCGAAAAGGGCGCGCTTTTTAGACGCAGCGGAGTAACAACTGAGACGCTTATTCACGTTAAAATGTACCTGTGAGTGCATTTCATGTCCCATTACTGCGTGAGAAACGCGGGGCACGTTTCGATCTGGTTGCCATTCTGGGCGTGACCTTCCAATATATGGCTATCGCGTTCATTGCTTCATCTTTGCGGGAAAGCTATGATTTTTAATTACACTACCACTAAGCTCCATGCAATACCAAACGGACTATCCGTACAAAGTGCGGAGGTAACAGGCGATGGCGCCACCTGTCCTGCGGAAGGTGAAAAGAACCTTGTAACGCTTCTGGAGCAGCGTCAGAAAACACTGAGCGCGTACGTGGCAGCATCCTTCTGAACTCTCGCTGCCACACGACGCCTTGGCGTGGCCGTGCGCGCCCACATGGTTACATTGATAGTATGGCTGTGCGTTTCAAGAAAACCAAAAGAAGAAATCGATCAAGACCACAACACACGTTGACGAACGGTCGTAGCTGCTAGCCCTCTTGTCATTTACTTTCCTACATAGCTTTGCCTCTGGTCATTTATCATCCTGCATAGCTTTTCCTCTTGTCAGTCATCTTCCTGCATAGCTTCGCCTCTTGTCACTCAACTTTCTGCATAGCTTTGCCTCCCTTCAATCACTTTCCTGCGAAGCTTTGCCTCTCGTCATTCACGTTGCTGCATAGCTTTGCCTCTTGTCGTTGAACTTCATGCATAGCTTAGCCTTTCGTGAATCACCTTTCTGCACAGCTTTGCCTCTTGTAATTTATTTTCCTGTATAGATTTTCATCTTGTCATTCACCTTCCTGCATAGCATGCCTCTTGTCATTCATCTTCCTGCTTAACTTCGCCTCCCTTCATTCACCTTCTTGTATACCTTTGCCTTTTGTCATTCACCTACCTGCATACTTTGCCTCTTGTCATTCAAAGTCCTGCATAGCTTTTTCTTTTGTCAATCACCATCCTGCATAGCTTTGTTTTAGGGGGCTCATAGTGGTACGAAAGGAGAGAGAATGCGCATAAAGCGTGCGTAAAATCGCTGTAACTTATGAAGAACTGTTTAGCGGCTCTTAGGGGCCCAAGACACGTACACACCACGCACAATATTATCAGTGTCACCATCCATAAAAGTGAACCAATATCGCCGATACCTTTCAACGCACACTGCATGCCAAAATCAACATTGCACACTTTCGAAGACGTTGCCACTGTTCCACGCACTGGCTGCTACGTGTGTTCACTTCTGGGAGATAAACAGCTAGCCAGCGTGAGAAATATTCGATCCCGCACTTAAACACACCCCTATACATGTTCTTTGACACATGCCACAGCAAATGCTGCCACTGTAAGATGAAGTTTAAGCTTTGAAAAAAAAACTTGCCCCGAATACAGCGTGAAGGTACCCCAACTCAGCTACCAGCAGGTGTGTTTTGCCAACCAGCACCTTTTGCGTGCGCCGGTGAGGTCACGCTGGGACACACACCTAGTAGAATTTCATTCATAACGCAGCTGTCCGAGTCCGTGACGACAGGATGTAACATCTCTCGGTTGGTCGATATACGACACACATTCGTTTTGTTTTTTTCCCTACTCTGTTTTGCAATGCAGGCGCACGCCGTGTCTCGCATGACTATTGTGCAAGGGGAGATGGCAACGTGTGGTCGAAAAGCGCCAAATATATCTTTACCTGAGTGACTCTACGCCTTAGTGCTCACATTCCTCGTGCTTTGTTAAGAAACAAGTGGCCACGATGTGATAGCGCTTGTAAGAGGGATAATAAAGGCAAGAAAAAGAACTACTGTCTTGCCCTTAAGCTCGGTTTGGTATAAGGGCCTTCCAAACTCATGAGTCAGCGCCTGTGCCTTCGTCATGCGCGTCTCTCTTTGTGATCGTCCTTAAGCTCTGAAAATATGTCTGTACCTGTAACTTCGCTCATACTCAACGTGTTCTAAAAATTTTCGCAGCCCCGAATAAACTGATTCAACGAAGCATTTTAATGATAACTTGGATAAGTATTGCACCGCCTCTTCAAGCTCCATAAAAAATTGTAGGAACTAACCCAAGCAGGGCGATAACGGTCAATTGTTGGCTGAGCCGCACAGAATGGGCCCGAAGCTATGCTTCACTAATTTGTCACAGAAAGCGTATTTTTATACACACACACTCAGGGAATGTTTCCGCTCCATCGACCGATTGTGATGAAGTGCTTGCGCGAAAAAAAAGAAACGTACGTGGCGCGTAAAGCCGGATACAAACAAGAGCTATAACCATCGCCTTCGCAGCAACATACGTCCCTTCGACACACGAATATAGGAGCTAGAATGTGCCCCGCTCTCGCTCTATGGGCACTTCAACCAGGTAAGCGCTTGTTCTCAAACGCAAAACCACTCACGAAAGTCGCTTTCCGTGATTAATCGCACCAATTATCACCGCGACCGCGGGGGAAGTGGCTCGCCAAACGCTCGCTGGGTAATTTTCATCGGCTATGTCATTAAATACACGCGAACCGCAAAGAGTTTCTGCACAGGTGGTTTTCCGGCGGAGAGGGGGGGGGGTGATGACTATTGCAATGCAGTTTTTTTGCTCGACCATTAAGCGCGTATATCTCGGAGGCTCCACGCGTAGCTGCCAGCACTTCTGTCACAGAACGAGCGCTAAAAAAGAGCGCGCCGCCAAGTCCTTGCGACAACGGGCGGCAGAAACGCCGCGAGGTAAAAAGAAAAAAAAAGAAAGCAAACATCCAAGGCTCCCAGGCGCGCGCTCTCCCCGCAGAAGCACGGCTTCGCAGACGAACCTCCTCACCCCACAGCGGCGGCCGGGCAAGCGCTCGACTTTTCTAGAACGAAGGAGGCGGGGTCAGACCGAGTGAATCATCTTCCGGAGAGGGCAGTCGAACCGTCTCGTGCCTCTCCCCAGCCTTCGCTGCGCATCGCGCCGACGAAATGAGGAGAACGTTCTGGAAGGTGGCGCGGAACGTATTTAATCGAGCAGCCGAGACGAGAAAGCAGGAGAAGACGGAAAGTTAGCGCCGGAGCGCGTAGGGATTCCGCCGTGGAGTCGGCGAAGGTTCTTCCCGTAGTGACAGAACAGGAGGAGACGGAAGTTAACGCCAGAGCGCGTAGGGATTCCGCCGTGTAGTCGGTGAAGGTTTTTGGTCCGTAGGGACGAGGCCGGAGATGAAGAGGATTTACACCTGAGGGGTGACGACTCGGGCTACCGGCAAGAGTGTGTGTTTACCGCTATCGAGCGAAGACCCGTGGCAACAGCTGCGTGTGTGAAGCCGACGGGTTCCGGCGAAGAAGTTGAAGTTTGAAGAGTGGCCAATTGAAGACGGGAGGTTTCCTGGAAGAGAAACTTCGAGGGCTGCGGAACGACAACAACGCTGGACTTTGAGTGAGTGATTCTCGGAAGAGTATCATCTAGACTTGGGTTCCAAGAACTTTGGACTGGATAGGTTTTCTATCTCTTTAGTCTTTAAGTGTCTTGGTTGTTCAATGCATGCGACTGCATTGTAGTGCGTATCGTTGTCTGTGTCCGTAGTTTTGAGTGTGGCTGATTGCACCGTGTAGTACGTTGTTTGATTGGTGACGTATTCTATGTAACTATTGTGGAGTGTGCATCTTTGTGTATTGTTTTCGATCTGCCATTATTGAGAATATAATTTGTTTGTTTATCAACTCTCGGCTCTGATTTGTTCTTTGGGCCACAGCCGGCTTCCGCTGGCGCACCAAAAGGGACCACTTCTAAATTGTCCACGCTTTCGTGGTGCGGTTCGGGGGGCCGATACTTCGGCTCTTGGAATTAGCCCGGCGATCGCCTCTCTAATAAACGGGACAGGTGTGACAATTAATCTGGCGTCCGCGATACAGGACCTTTTGGTGCACAGTGTGTCCAAAGTAGTGAGAAAGAGCCTCGAGTTGTTGATAGTGCTATCGGAACGATTTTGTGTGTTGTTCAGTGTTCTCGTTAACGAGTGCAGGGGAGTGCTCCGATAGACTGATCTAGGCAGATACTTTTTGCACGCGGCAAGGTTTTATTTGCGAGACACCATGGATCTCGAAAAGTTAGTTGCTCTTGGTGAAAAGATGGGTCTTTCTGGCGCCGAACTACGGAAGTGGGTCACCCAGAAGGAAAAAGAAGAAAAAGAGAGAGCCAAAGAAGAAAAAGCAGCCGAGCTGGAAAAAGAGAGGTTGGCGGTCGAAAGAGCCAAAGCGGAAAAAGAAGCTGAGGTGGAGAGAAAGAGGTTGGCAGCTGAGAGGGCGAAGGAAGAAAGAGAGCAACAATTGAAGTTGGAGTTGGAGAGAGAAAAGCTTGCAGCTGAAAGGGCGAAAGAAGAAAGAGAGCAGCAATTGAAGTTGGAGCTGGAGAGAGAGAAGTTGGCAGCCGAAAGGGCGAAAGAAGAAAGAGAGGAAAGGGAACGGCAGCGACAGCACGAGATAGAACTCGAGCGGCTCCGTTTGCAACAGCGAAGTGAAACTCCGGTCCAAGCTAGAGTTGAAAGCAGCGAACGAGAGGATCACGGCTTCCGCTTGAACCCAAGCAAGCTGCTCGTAGCGTTTGATGAAAGAAAGGACGACCTAGACGCGTACCTCCACCGATTTGAGACGATTGCGAAGAGCCAGAATTGGCCGGAACATCAATGGGCAACTGCTTTGAGTACTTGCTTGAGTGGTGAAGCGCTCAGTGTGCTGACGCCGACCGATGCAGCCAACTATGCCAAGGTGAAAGCTGCTTTATTGAAGCGATTTAGATTTACTGTGGAAGGTTTCTGGGACAGATTTCGGACAGGAAAGCCAGCTGACGGTGAGACAGCTACGCAGTATGCGGCCCGACTTTGCCACTATTTCGACAGATGGATTGAACTTTCAGGGACAGCACAGGAGTACGATGAGCTTAGAGAGCTGCTAATTAAAGAACAATTTCTTACTAGTTGCCACCCAAGCCTGTCGCTGTATTTGAAAGAGAGGAAAGCTGAGTCATTTGAAGGAATGCTTGAATTGGCTGATCAATTCTTGGAAGCGCAAGGTGGAACTAATTTGGCCAAGGTAAAGAAGGAGTGTCCCGATGATTCGAAGAAATTGGCTTCCGAAGAAAAGAAGCGTGCACCAGAGAGCATTCCGCGATGTTTTCTGTGCAACCGAGTGGGTCATCGCGCGAAAAACTGTCGAACGATCTTTACGAGCCCTACGGCAGTAAAATGTTTCAAATGTGGTCAGACTGGGCACAAAGCAGATGCTTGTCGGAACGGAGTGAGTCAAATTCACCAGGTATCCTGTGTTCAAGCGGCACCGAAATCTGATAATAATGCCGTCACTGATGGATTCGTAGAGTTGAAAAACGGGGAGAAAATTCCTATTGTGGGTGCCGTAATGTCAAAACAGCCAAACGGTGTTACGAAAGGAATGCCAACGCTGCCTGGAAAAGTTGCGGACAAAAAGATTACGGTGTTAAGAGATACCGGCAGTTCCACTGTTATCGTGCGGAGAGATTTGGTACGGGAAAGGGAGTTAACAGGCAAAACGAAACCGGTTTGCTTAATTGACCGTACAGTTCGGATGCTTCCCGAAGCAGAAATTGAGGTGGAAACCCCGTACTTCAGCGGGAAGGTTACTGCTTTATGCATGACGACCCCCCTGTATGACCTTGTCATCGGAAACATCGACGGGGCGCGAGGGCCAAGTGATCCAGAATGTTTGGGAGAAGACCCGAAGATAGAGCCCTCGCCAACACAGCGGCCGCGAGATACAGTGGAGGAGCATCCCGTGACGGATCTCATTAGAGCCCAAGGTGAAGCTGCGGCGCAAGAGACAGCGAAGGAGAAGACGATCGTGTCGAATAAGTTCACGGGCCGAGCAACCGGACTTACGTCGGCACGACCTCAACCGACCGACGGTGTAAAGGAGACGGAGTTGGCCAGCCGGGCAAAATGTAGAGGCATGATCAAGCGGGTAAATAAACAGACAAGACCCGTCGAATGTAATGACGCGTTAACGGTGTAGAAAGAGACAACGATGGCTGAGACGACGCCTCAGATATCGTCGTTGGAAAGGGCTCGCCGAAAAAGAACGTGGAAGCACAAGAAGAGATCGAGCGAGCACCGCAAAAAGGGGCGCAAGCGCTGTTCGAAGTATTCAGGATAAGTGCTGAGGTCGAATCAAAATGTGTTTGGCAGTGTTGAGTGCCATATGTTGTGTTAACGTTGTGCTATCCTGTGTCACAAGTGTCAAAGTGTTGTGCTGTGATGTGATGTATAGTATTGGACCATTGTTGTAATGAGAGAACTTTCTACATTTGTATTATTGCGAATGTGTGGTGCAGTGTTGTACTCATGTGCTTGTGGTTGTGTTTTCGCGTGTGGTGTAATTGAATTACAATGTACAATTGTATTAAGTGATCTATTGTGAATGTGAAGAGTTATGAGCGACTGATGGTGTTACAGTCTGTGAGAGTGTGTGGTGACTGTTCGCGCTCGTTTGTGTGGTTTGAATATTATGAGATAATATTCTTAAAGTGGGGGGCAGTGTCACAGAACGAGCGCTAAAAAAGAGCGCGCCGCCAAATCCTCTCGACAACGGGCGGCAGAAACGCCGCGAGGTAAAAAGAAAAAAAAAGAAAGCAAACATCCAAGGCTCCCAGGCGCGCGCTCTCCCCGCAGAAGCACGGCTTCGCAGACGAACCTCCTCACCCCACAGCGGCGGCCGGGCAAGCGCTCGACTTTTCTAGAACGAAGGAGGCGGGGTCAGACCGAGTGAATCATCTTCCGGAGAGGGCAGTCGAACCGTCTCGTGCCTCTCCCCAGCCTTCGCTGCGCATCGCGCCGACGAAATGAGGAGAACGTTCTGGAAGGTGGCGCGGAACGTATTTAATCGAGCAGCCGAGACGAGAAAGCAGGAGAAGACGGAAAGTTAGCGCCGGAGCGCGTAGGGATTCCGCCGTGGAGTTGGCGAAGGTTCTGCCCGTAGTGACAGAACAGGAGGAGACGGAAGTTAACGCCAGAGCGCGTAGGGATTCCGCCGTGTAGTCGGTGAAGGTTTTTGGTCCGTAGGGACGAGGCCGGAGATGAAGAAGATTTACACCTGAGGGGTGACGACTCGGGCTACCGGCAAGAGTGTGTGTTTACCGCTATCGAGCGAAGACCCGTGGCAACAGCTGCGTGTGTGAAGCCGACGGGTTCCGGCGAAGAAGTTGAAGTTTGAAGAGTGGCCAATTGAAGACGGGAGGTTTCCTGGAAGAGAAACTTCGAGGGCTGCGGAACGACAACAACGCTGGACTTTGAGTGAGTGATTCTCGGAAGAGTATCATCTAGACTTGGGTTCCAAGAACTTTGGACTGGATAGGTTTTCTATCTCTTTAGTCTTTAAGTGTCTTGGTTGTTCAATGCATGCGACTGCATTGTAGTGCGTATCGTTGTCTGTGTCCGTAGTTTTGAGTGTGGCTGATTGTACCGTGTAGTACGTTGTTTGATTGGTGACGTATTGTATGTAACTATTGTGGAGTGTGCATCTTTGTGTATTGTTTTCGATCTGCCATTATTGAGAATATAATTTGTTTGTTTATCAACTCTCGGCTCTGACTTGTTCTTTGGGCCACAGCCGGCTTCCGCTGGCGCACCAAAAAGGACCACTTCTAAATTGTCCACGCTTTCGTGGTGCGGTTCGGGGGGCCGATACTTCGGCTCTGGGAATTAGCCCGGCGATCGCCTCCCTAATAAACGGGACAGGTGTGACAACTTCTCGATGGTCGAACGTACCAGTCTCCGATTAACGATGTGCATGCTTACTGAATATGGCGCAAGTAGGTGTGTTCTGCAGTGCCATATTCTTCATTCATTTTTTTTTTACCCGCTAGACATTATTGAACAATTTCCCACAGTCCTGGAAAGGCTTCGTGCGGGTCATTCTGCTTTTTCCCCCTTTTATGTGCTACCACACATTCACTATTATCTCACCTGTTAGAACGTTTTTGTATTTTCTACACTGTTCTTATTATGTGTTGAATTGGAGCACACATGTTCAACTGGAAGCAGGGCATGAGCGCGTGTAGCTGCCGGAACTTCCCACGTGGAAGTTCGCTACCACTCTCCGGCAAAGCCCCAACAACAAAGCAAGTGAACAGTTGTTGCTGCATAGCCACAGCAAAATTTTCATATAATAGGAGTTCTAGGTAGCAAAAAGACACCAAACGAGAGGCATAATGCTCAAACTAATGGAGCAAAGTAGCCGTACATTGTTTTCGAGAGGTAAACACGACCATTTGCTCCTCACGCAAACTGAGCACCGTGGAGTGTAAGGGGCCATCACGACCGCATATTCTGCTCAACGGCCCTGAAAAGTGCACTGATGCATCTTGGACACGATTGGGTGCAATGGTGCTCGAACATAACTGAAAAAAAAAGAAGTTGAGAGTGGGCCGAAAATATTCGGAAAAGTGGTGAGACGTAGGTTTGGTGGTTTTGTTTTACGACAGCAATGCGCTAGCGAAGATGTTGGGGCACCCGAGAGGCTAAAGCGCAGAAACTATACACACACAAATCAGAGAAACTGAGAACTTTTTTTTGTCTTATCTCATTTTTTTTGTTTTTAATTTGTATACCGTTCCGCTTTGTGCTTGAGTTCACGTCCGGCAGCCACACATGTGAGGCAGACGCCTTTCTTCAGTGAAAACAGCGGGACAGAAACAATCCTTGTGAAGTGCCGTTTATCAAAACATTCTTCCTTCGGCAAACAACTCAGGGCTGTGTGTTGGTGTTTGCATTAGCCTTCAAAAATCCCCGTGTGCAGAGAAAAAAAAAAGGTTTCTAACCAACTAAATCTGAGCTTTTCTAAAGAAACAGAAGTTGAAGTTGAAAGGATAAATTCGTGCGATATAGTTTATCAATGAAAGATTACTGCGAAAGTATAGCAAAACAATTATATTTCTGAAGCCCAATGTTAGGTTTTCAAAGCAATTGTTTCCGTCACTGTTGGCACAAAATGGATTGATAGTCTTTAACCTTATTTCATTGATTGATAAATACGTGTGGTTTAACGTCCTAAAACTGCCATATAATTATGAGAGATGCCGTAGCAGAGGGCTCTGGAAATTTCCACCACTTGGGGTTCTTTAACGCGCACCCAAAGCTAAGTACACTGGCCTACAGCATTTTCGCCTCTCTCAAAAAACCCTATTTCAAGCCATACACTTCGGCGGCACGTCACATTTATTCTATGCCCGGTAGAAAAGTTCATAAACTGTTTTTTGTACATCAGTAACTCTTGCAGATCATGATTCGAGTATTGCTTGCAAAATGCATATTAGATTGTCTGTGATTCTGGGGAGCTCCGTCTTCTTGTAACAATTGTTCTGAGCACTCTAGAACGCAAACTGGTTTGAAAAACGTGGCTGATTCCTTTCTATAGGAATCGGCATAACACGAAAGGGAAACGTTTCTTCACAGAGAGAGTTGGGCGTTTATTTTGCATGAAACACCAAATAAATAATTAGTACAGCGAATAATTGCTATGTTAGGCGAAGAATGGTGACCTGCTTGAAACTTGCAACACGCACCTCAAGCACAAAGGGCACATGAAATTAGCATACACAGGACAAGCGCAAACAATTGTCACAATTATTGCGTCTTCGTTTCTGAGCAGCACCTCTTTAATTTTGAAAGTGGCGCTCCTTTGAAATGATCATTTTTTGTTCACTGTACCATGGCCGGCAATGTTTGAGGGTGGGGGGCACAGGTTTGGTGTGCCACCATCTTGCTACAACCCTGCGTACGCGCATAGGAGCGCGTGGGGTGACGCGAGGCGACGACCTTAATAGCGCAAAACGCGCACTTCTCACGTCATCTTGCTACTGATGACCAAAACCCGCCGAAGTTGCGGAGCTATACAGATTGTCAATGATAAATTACGTATATAAATTGCTCGCGGTTGACAAGCTGACAAACGTATACTATATGACCTATAGTAGTTTGCGTCGCGCGCTGTGGAGCGAGTGGTCACAGGTTCGACGCCACGCAACGAAACCTTAAAGACGATATAGTCCTTGGGATACCTCAATGCATAAATGTTGGTATGTCTGTCTATTGATGCAACCACCTGGTGAAAGTCGGACCCTTGTTGAATGACTACCCTTCTTTAATGGTGACTGCGTTCATACTTGTGACCATTGCCGATTAAAAACAAATATTACTCATATTGGAGGTGCAAACGCAATATGTGAGCATAAGATAGTGTATTCCTTTTTAGAAAACGCATAGGTACGTGATTTTAAGGACCACAGTGCTGGCAATACGTTGCGCTGACAATGCGGTGCTATGAACAAAGCCGCGAGTGCTTCCTAAACTTCGCTAAAACGGAAAGTTACTGCCAGCCTACAGCTTTCTGACATACTTTTGGTATGCTGAAAGTATTTGAGCATCTTGAAATACCTTAGTCTCTTATTTTTCATGCAATAGTACGCATTTCACAACGTCATGTACATGACAAAAATACATCAGCGGAGTCGTGGGGGACCCCGCTACAAAAAAACTTTCGTGTTAAACACTTTGAGGAAAACTGAGTTGCTCCTTCAAGAGTGGAACGCGATAGCGTAGTCCTAACTCATGCGTATCACCTTCTTAACTGGTAGCCTCTCTTCTGTACTCGGTTCATGCCTCAAGCTCCCTGAAAAAAAAAAGCGCCGCATATAGTCCTTTTTAGTAAGTCATGCCTCATATTTTTCCGCGTTCCCTCGATATGTCACTGCGATCTCCACTACGGGTCACAACTAACACATCTAATTCATACGTTCTTTCAAGTTACTTACATCTCAACGGCTGGTGCTATACCCGTCACTTTATCAGCGGTGCACACTTTTCAAGAGGCGGAGTGTGTAATACATCTAGGCGATTCAAACCAGCACCAGAGCCGGACGCGCTTCCTAAGGAGACATTTAGGCATCTTGCACATTGGTACGAAGACTGGAACTGCTTCCGTAGGCATAAATCGAATGGTCAGCGGCGCTTTTGACCCCCACTTACTAGGACGCTGCCTACAGCTTCTGCTTTTGCTTTTCCGAGGCCTCGCCAACAAGATTGCTTCGTCTTTCAGAACCGAGAAGCTGAGCCAGCGACTACATAGAAAGTGGCGCGGAAGGTTTGTGTCCCTGATCGAGTGCCAACGATGCTGAGGCCAGAAAGAGGCGTGGGCTGGCGGTTTACCCATGGCCGAGATTGTTCCGCTTTCGAGACTCGGTCTAAGTCTGTATATAGCTGTGCAGTAGGCCATGCCTCTTCTCTAGCCCCGGGAAATGAGACGGCCCAAGCATAAGGTCGGTACCCCCCCCCCCCCTCGCTGGCATTCGTAGCAGTGTGATAGCGCCTCCTCCTTTTCCTAACAGAGGAAGACATACACAGTGAGGTGAATCAAGCACCCCTTTCGAATTGGCGGCCCACTAATTAGCTTTGCGTTCGTGCTGCCCAGTTGAGGTGAGGGCCAAGTAGGCCTTATTTATTTTGGCTCCCTTTTCAGCCATCTTAGGCACACCTCTAAGCAAACTCTTCACGTGGAGGTAATAACTGGCAAAATACGAGTGCTCTCAGACCATTACAAACGCACGATGATGTGTGTAATGTACGCCATTAATTAGTTATCTGAAGAAGAACTTGCTACCCATGCACGCGATTTGTTTGAATCAGTCCGCAGAAATCAGATTCACTGAGCAGCACAACAGTAACCATAGCATACGTGACTATACAGCGCCAACATCTAGTCTCGAGTATTGGCTCTGTCATAAGCGTAACTCGTGTATTGCTTCTGGAGGCCGCCGCGGCAGCCATATCCAAGAGAGCCGCCATGTCGTTGTATGCGTCGCTCATCGCTATTGCATGGAGTCATATCGTGAAGAAACTGTGTTTTCAGAGATGAGATGAATGTTTGATAACGTTTTCCTGACGTTTACCACGCATACTCAGTCGTTTTAAGCTAACATGGAGGACGTCAGTATAGTGAGAAAGTGGGCACGCTATGGTTTTTGGCACACTGTGATGCAGTCCTCAGGCAAACGTATATCGCCCACGAAAGACCAAAAACTGCGATAAGTCTGGGGCTGGCAGCACTTTGTCACGTTAAGCGTCAGAGCTGTTTTTTGTCTCTTGTCGACATTTACCAACTAGCACAGATAAGTCATTCAGTTCTTACATGAGACCCTACCCCGGGTGAAAAAAGCCTAAACAGCGTACTTACAGCAAACCTGTTTTAAAACTAGGGGAGCCGGCAGATATTTGTCAGAAATGCAATTAATTAATATGTGGGGTTTAACGTCCCAAAACCACCATATGATTATGAGAGACGCCGTAGTGGAGGGCTCCGGAAATTTTGACCACCTGGGGTTCCTTAACGTGCACCCAAATCTGAGCACACGGGCCTACAACATTTCCGCCTCCATCGGAAATGCAGCCGCCGCAGCCGGGATACGAACCCGCGACCTGCGGGTCAGCAGCCGAGTACCTTAGCCACTAGACCACCACGGCGGGGCGTCAGAAATGCAACGCAGAAGGTACAAAACACGAGGTGTAAGCGCACAGGGCAGCTTGCGGGTGGCTCGAAAGGTGGTGACCAAAACATTGTTTATAGACTATTTAGTCCCAGTTAGTCACTGGTGCCTGAAGATGGCGGTCAGTTCGCGACTGGAATTACCATAGTATTTTTGGCAGTCTGGAAGGTTCCCCTCGCATTCCCAAAGAATGTGATCTTGGGTAGCCATTTGCAGCTGCAAAGTCGGCTGTTTGATTGCATGTCTCTCGGGTAAAATTACATGGCCGATGAGGCCTCGGAAAAGAATTTGTTTCTATTTCCCTCCAGATTGTAGCATGTTTCCTTGTGAGGTCTGTATACGGGGTCACATATGTTTTTGTGGTTCTCTTTGTAATAGGCTGTAATTTCGTTATGCGTGGTGATCCCTTCTTGTGAGTAGTTCACGAACCCAGGAACCATCGACAAGCTGAAATCAATGACCTTGTTGTTTCGTTAATTGAGTTATTTGATCTTTGCACAGAACAGTCGTCCAACTATGACGCGTTTAATTTTTCTCTCTCTGCGTTTTCCATTCAGGGCGAAACAACTGCACCATCTATCTCATTCTACTGGCATGCGGTTCACAGCGGTGATTCATTTGTAAGAGCAAAGCTGTTTAAGGAGGCGTTAAATGCTTTGACGCGTACAATGTGTATAAAACTATCTTTATTATGAAAATTCACGTCCTATCTTCATTGTAGTTACAGTGAAGGTGTTTAAGCTATTGGTAAGTTGTGATCCACTATTCAGAACTTCTCAGATGGATATGCGCCACGGGAATAGGGTAATTTCAACTACCGAGTACCAGCTGTCTCTAACTTTATCTTTGCTTGGCGAAATGTGTCACGTGAAACACGCTAAACAGAGAAAAAAAAATGAAGATGTAGAAAGAAAAAAATAAAAAAAATACCAGTGGCTTAGCTTCACTGTGTCAGGATATGGAGCTTTATGGAAGGACGGACGAATGGATGGACGAATGAATTAACCGTTGCCAGATGGACGAACCAGTGAACCACGTATGGAAGAACCACAAACGAATGGACGAACTATCGATGAACGGACGAATAATGGACAGACGGATGGACGGATGAACCATAGACGAATGGATGGACAGGTGGACTAGCGAGCAAGCGATCTCACGTGAGTGAAGTGCCAGCCCATAGTGACCAGTCACTGCACGAGTTTGTACGCCTTCTCTAGCGAGCATGCTGTGTGCCGTGTGGCTGGCGTCGCACAGCTTGCGACGTCACGTGGCATCGTCATAACTACTCACCGTAAGCAGCGTGGCCCCGCCGCGGTGGTCTAGTGGCTAAGGTACTCGGCTGCTGACCCGCAGGGCGCGGGTTCGAATCCCGGCTGCGGCGGCTGCATTTCCGATGGAGGCGGAAATGTTGTAGGCCCGTGTGCTCAGATTTGGGTGCACGTTAAAGAACCCCAGGTGGTCTAAATTTCCGGAGCCCTCCACTACGGCGTCTCTCATAATCATATAGTGGTTTTGGGACGTTAAACCCCACATATCAATCAACCGTAAGCAGCGTGAACTGCTCAGCCTCAGCCAGTGTAGCTTACGCTATAAAGTAGTGAGGCGTGCATCAAGTGGCGCAAGGCTTGAAACAGAGAAGCAGAGCGAGTAGGAAGTCTAGCAAAACAGTCAATAGCCTGGAAATAATCTAACATCACTTAGCTAAACCAAGAAACAGCCTTAAAGCAGAATAGAAACAACCTGCTACAATCTCCTTAAAATACTAGGGAATGTATGCAAGTAATCTAGAAACAGGCCAGCATTATTTAGCTAAAGCCATCAAGAACCTGGAAGCTAACTCAACACAGGAGCATCAGCTACAGCTGAAGCCTAGTAGCGATCTAAACGTAACGAGGTTAGACTTCAGTATAGTTAAGCTTCGATGTTTGAAACCTCGCGCGACTCAGTGGAAGTTAGCAGTTTTTTTACGTTCTTGTTTCTTATATCCGTGCGTATTTATATGAACAGCACCTTGCAGGAGATATTTGCTCAGCTGTGCCAAGATGGCACAAAAAGAAATACTTGCCTGACAATGAATAGCAAGAAATACACTGGCGTGTTTACGAACCACACGAACCGGACAGAGTTTCGGTCGTGAACGTGGACAGCCGGAAGAAGGAGGACATGTAGCGATAGTGTGCACCCGCGTCTGAAGCAGCTCACGCATAAAACCCCAGTACAACAATGAAGGTTCCCTCAGCACTGCAGGGCTGGCGGCAAAGTGAGGTATAGCGCAGCATACATATATACACGCACATGCCGGAAATGCTTGGGTCCAATGATACGTGACCGTTGTACGTCGAGCAACACTCGCCATTTCCTACGCGTGTACTCCAAGGACGAAGCATGGGCTCATTTGTTTGTTTGTTACTTCTTTTACGTTGATGTCTCACATGCTTGTCGAAAAGAAAACGACCTTCCACCGAGGAAGCGAGTTCTGCCATTCCGACGGCGTTTTCAAGCTCTCTCTCTCTCTCCCTCTCACTGCTTCATCTATCTGCGTGGTTGATGTAGGCACACGTTCTGGTTCGCTAGTCTGTCGTGTGTTTAAGGACAAGCAGTCCCTCCGCTCAAATTTACCGCTATGCTTTGCTCTTTTCCGCCGTGGAGTTTGTGCGCCTACACTTTTTGTCCGCTGTAGGAAGTCCCACTGGTGATTTGGCTTGACATACAGAGTAAAAGTTTCTCGGTCGAGTGAGTATTCGAGCTCATGTCTCCGCCACTCGTGGCATTTATGACGTCCCAAGGTCCGACTCGCAAGCTCGTCTACAAACGGCCAACAGCGGAAGAACGTAGGAAACAAGTAACCGCAATGCGTAAACTGCGAATATGTCGTATAGCTTTGTTCCCTATAAACTACAAGATATTGCTGCATCGAAGAGGATGAAGGGAGTGGCTGGAAGAAGTGGAAGACACTTGACGTTTCCCGAGTGTCCTTTGTTGTGATGAGTCGGCTATTTTTAATACCTACACACACAAACAAGTGACACTGACGGACTCAAAGTTCATCATTATTTCTTTGTGTCTGCAGATATATGTTCAGTGCACCGCATTCTTGATGCAGCGGGTTCTAGTTATGAGGGAATATGGTCTTATTGTACTTAAGTGCATGATCTTTGATGATCCCCTGTTTCCGGGAGTATGTGCTGCTTGGTGTGACCAAGGTCATTGAGGCCCGCTAGCTTTTATCTATATACAATACCGATTCGACCTTCTATTTATTTATAATTTTTTCATATCGCTACCTATTAATATTTAAATAATGATAATAATAATAATAATAATAATAATAAGAAGAAGAAGAAGAAGAAGAAGAAGAAGAAGAAGAGGAAGAAGAAGAAGAAGAGTGAAAGGTTTCTGTGCTGTGGAATCATCATCTTCTGTGCTGATCAACTACGTGAAGTAAATCTCTATCACTCTATATGCCTGGAGAGTTGCTCACTATTGCCATTTTTTTTTCTTTGCGCCTAATAGCTTCCGTGCCTGCATGCTGAAGTGAACCTGCTTTTGAACACGAGATGGGATCGTCGAGATGCCATCACGACCAGTTGGAAGCACTACAATTACTCGAATATACGTTATGTCAGCCTGAACTGAAGTTTTTTTGATCAGACAGAGATTTCTGACGTCATTGTTCATTAGTCAGTGAAAGCCGATGAAGCGAAGAATTATTGTTCCCTAAATCACGCAAGCTGCAGTGCGTAGTAGCACGAGTCACAATTTCTCAAGAATAACAGTTTCCGCTTGCCGTAGTTAATGCTGTGCTCGAGTAGTACAAAGTATTACAGCAATTATTTATTGAGATCTGTCTTCAAACAGCTGCTTTGCGAAACGTGGCGTAAGATGAGTTAGTTGCTCCATAACACGCGATGTTAATTAATTTACACCCTGGTGGCAGTTTATTCAAGCTGCAAATAAGGAAATACCGAAGCGTGCCGGTTCCTTAACTTCCATCATTGCCGAAAATGGATGTTCACGCACTCTTACCGAACGTCAAGATCCACTGCTTCGCGTGCCAAAACGACATTACGAATCTGCGCCAAGATGTAACAGCAGACTACATATGGACTTTAATCATGCGGGGTATCTTGTACGCATGTGCCCGAAATAAAGCAGAAGGGCGTTGTTCTTTCGTTACTTTTTTTTTCTCCTTTCGACTCATGGCCGTAATGGCTGTTAAAATAACACACACCCTCAAACTGAACAGCGTTACTGTTTAACAGCTAAAATGTTGCGACACTGGACAGTATGTTTCGATAAGCTTACTTTTATTAGGTTCGAACCTGACCCGTTCGAAGATTCGAGCAAGAAGACCAGTTTTTTTTTTTTCAAACATCCGTCCGCATCAAATGATCCGTATTCTTTAATGTGTCGTAGAAATAACCGGTACATTTTGTGGCATAAGTAAGTACTGGAGTCTAAAATGCTGCAGCTCTGCCGTTATTCGTTATCTTGAGATCACAATGACTCACAGTTTTTGTAAGAACGTCGTCGAATTTCATCAGTGGTCCAAGTTTCTCAGCTACAACCTCACAAGATTTTGATTGATTGATTGATTGATTGATTGATTGATATGTCGGGTTTAACGTCCCAAAACCACCATATGATTATGAGAGACGCCGTAGTGGAGGGCTCCGGAAATTTAGACCACCTGGGGTTCTCTAGCGTGCACTCAAGTCTGAGCACACGGGCCTACAACATTTCCGCCTCCATCGGAAATACAGTCGCCGCAGCCGGGATTCAATGCCACGACCTGCGGGTCAGCTGCCGAGTACCTTAGCCACTAGACCACCACGGCAGGGCAACCTCACAGGAGGCAAGCTGTTCTTTTCTCAATTTCCGTTATCGTTCTTCTGATGAATACCATAATTGAACTGAGCCTGCAAAACGAGTTTTCCTCCTCGCTCCATTATTTGTTGATTTCACATATGTGCATCTGACAAAAATGCATGGGTCCATGGTTTGTGAGGAGATACATCCCCTATTTTTTTAGCAGCTGTTCAGTCATGGCTTGCTTTCAAGACAGGCTCTGGTTATCACGTTCAGATCCCATTTTACATTCTAAGCACTTATTGCTGGTGCCACGATGTGATCTGTGTTCAGCGTTGCATAGGTAGTACACATAGCCTGGTCGTGTTCCGGTTTTGGTGGAAAAGAGATTGTTGCTGCTAGTGGTCCTTTGTATACGTGCTTCCTTTGAGTCTCCTCTCGTGGCCGTGTCGAGTATGCGCTGCAACCACAGTGTTAGGATACTTTACGTGATGACACTTTGCCCCCTGGCGCATCTAGATCGTGTTCGGCACTTCCGGTCTCTCTAGACCCCCACGTCGCAGTGCTTCCCACACAACTGCGGCCGGAGCTTGTACGATAGACGACGAGGCATAGAGCACCGGTAAGAAACATGCTTGCCAGAAATATCGCATAGGCTATGGATGAAGGCTCCTACCCGCTACACGAAGTCGTGGTGGATCCTTCAGTACCATGGCGTGTATCGCGTGCATCCATTCCTTCAGTAAAGGTAGCAGGTATCTGTCGGTGGGATGGCGCACTTGAAAAAAAAAAACATGTATCTGAACATATGTCACAACAACATACGTTGTCCGAGACAACTGTGGCGTTCGCCGCACGTCGCGTTCTTCCTTAGCACTTGAAACTTTGCATTTTCTACGAACCACTGCTTGACACGGCAACGCATTTTTGTTTTTAAATTGCTAGATATTCGCCACTAAGCACGTTTTTTACACTGTATTATCTACTGTCATCACCTGACCGACGTGCGCGCACTGTTGTTGCTTTATCTGCTCGATCGCGTCTCACAGGAGTCCTCATCTAAAGTGTTTGTATAGAGAACGACGTAAGAAAACAAACATTTTTTTTCTTACACCAAGGTGTAGTACAAGGCGCCTCCAGCGCCGACCTGAACCTGTCCACAAGGCGCGCATAAAGTCGGGACTTTACGAGTGACTATCCCTTGTAGGACATGATACTGTACAAGACGGACCCGAGTATATCATCGGGGTAACACTCTTTCAGAGCGAGGCTAATGGCTCGCCCGCTCTATGCAGGCAACGAAGATGATGCACGCTTTCACGGTCTGCGTGGAACAGGAAGTCCTAGAAAAAGAATACGTGGGTATGTCTTTTTTTTTGCTGATGGTGATGTGTAAAGTAGACCAGTCGCTCTTGTGCTAAGCATTCCTGCTTTTTGTGGCAAATCTGTGTACTACTCGTCATTCCTATGGTCGCTGAACAATCGCGACGCCAGAGTCCTCTCTAGTTATTATTAGGTAACTCTCTGCCTGTAGGCCTTTGTAGGCCTTCACATCCCAGAACGCCCCTCGCAACTGTGGACGACGGATGTATTATATCTGAGAAACATATGGACGCGCTGTTTACCATGGCCGTCGGCGAGTGTGAACACTTACCTTTAGGGGAGAAGCTCCTTAAGGTGTGAGTAGTTCGGCTCCTATATGTAGTATCCACCTCTATTTTAGTCCTTGAAATGTACGCTCGATGGCGGTACTTGTATATGATGGATATATGACGAAAAGATGCGAGGCGGTGGTACTTGGAGTGTTCACTAGATGGACGTATGGACAGAAAAACATGACATACAGACAGGCACAGATGGGCGGACGGACCCATGAACAGACAGACACAGACAGATAGACAGACAGAGAAACAGGCAGACGGACGGATGGACGGATGGATGGACAGATGGATGAATGGATGGACGGATGGACGGATGGCTGAACGGACGTGGCCAGCAGATGATTTACGGTTTGCCGATGAAACGCTTGGAAGCCTCGCCCCCCTCATCATCATTCACTCCGTGGATATGCTGTTACTTTTATTATACCACGGCTGCAACTAAGGTGCTTGTCTGGCTGTGAACGAATTTTGGTCAGCCTCATAGACCTTACAATTGGCGCGTTTTTGAATTTTAGTTTAGGACACAAAACGCAAATGTACAAATTATAATTCAAAAGAGTTTGTAATGCCCGTATGATGTGCCCAAGTTTTCTAATGTAGCGATCAAGAATACGGTGAATATGTTTACTGTGACAACCATCTTGACCACGTAGGAACGAGGTAAGAAACCATGCTTTTAACGTAGCTGTCAACGTCATTGTCATTGCATTTGCATACACTTGTATTCGGTGTATTTGCAATCGACACACTGAAAAAGATGCGTGCTTTGGCCGTCTCTTTTGGCTCAGCGTTTAACATCTCACTTTGTCACTCATTTATTGCAAAAAAAAACTTTCTTTTTTACGGTTTGCGGGGATGTGCTGTCTGTCTTTCTTACGTTTGAGTAATAAAAAACCATTGGGGAGCAACTATCGATCAGTTGTGTCATCATGGCGGTTCACCCACAGAGATCGCTGCAACGCTTCGATGTCCCAAGAAAGCGTTCCGCGGACCCAGATTGCCGTTTAGCAACGGTCAAAGAAAACTTTTTCCCGCGTCCTATCAGTATGTCTTCTTTTTACTTGAGCGGAACAAACAACTACCCCCTTGAGCAAGCAGCTGCCGAGAAAGACATTTTCCTGGTTAAATCGTTGTCGTTGGCCCTGCAACAAACATGTTTACTCAACCGAAGCAATAGGAACCAGATCAAATCGAATGCCTCAAACTGTCGAATCTCGACGTTCTCGTTTTTTTTGGTATCTCATAGAGAGCGAACGCCTATAGTGTAAATAAGTACAAACACATGGTGTTCGACTAGATATACTATACGAGAAAACACTCTACGGCTTTCTTCAACGTTGCTCGCCCTGGACTTTATCTAACGCTCTTTCATGCACTCCAGAAAAAAGGGGGCGCTGACGTATTCGTCATGCTCAAGGCAACACTTAATGCTGGACGCTTTTTTGTTGTTGTTGTATTTGCATGTGCTTTGATTAGCACGCTGTTCTATTTAAGGGCGCCACGCGCTGTAGATATGTTTGCTGTCTCCAAGTGCCGTGACCGGCATCTAAACATAGCCAGACCGGGAACGGAAGTCCAATACTACTCACTGGGAGGCAACCGGGACAGGCTATAAAAAGAAAGCAATAAAAAAAGTGTCAGCGATTCATTCGTCAGCTTCATTCGCGAAGAGACGTCCGCGATAATGTGTCTCTCGGATCTGCATACAAATCTCATTTTACTTTTAAGCTCTCTACTCTGGATCGTGATTTAAAAAAAGTGGGCCAACGCATTTTTAAAAGCAGTTTTTCTCTCAAAGTAGTACCAACGCTTCTACCGATCCGAATACGCAATTCGGAGAAACAGTGTTTGCGAGCGCCCACGCATCTTTGCTGCTTGAGTTAAGTTTATGTTGATAGTTAAAGAAAGCACGGAGTTTACAACATCGCATAGAAATGAAGCGATCAGGAGGACGCATGACTACCAACTGTATATTTATTCGAAAGCACAAAAACATATCGTTAACGGTGCAATATTATTACAAGAATTAAGGTTCACGCAAATTCATATTGCGTAAGATCTTAACAAAAAAGCCAAAAACGTCATAGGCCGTCGGTTAAGTGGCATGAAGGCAATCCACCTCCGTGCTGGATATAGCGCCACTGGAGCATAGCTGATGCATGCACAAAACACCCATCTTCGTGATGTGAGCGTACGGTGTGCATACATTTCGGTGGTTTGAGTAAAAATCGATTTGCTAGCGTGTCTTCCTGTCACTTTTGTACTTTTGGGTCATTCATATTTCATGCCTTCTTTAACTATTCATGACCACTGGTGCAGTGTACTCTCAGAGTTTAGTGAAAACAATTTGATTCAGATTTACCTTAGATGCTAAAACTAGGATAGCACTATGCAGGGTTGCCGCAGAGGGGTAACATCGAATTATTTTGGACATGCAGAATTTTTAAAATTTTGGATTCACTTTAAGCTCACTTCCATTATTGCATTTCACCTCCGTATCTACGTATCTGCAATGCCCTAGAATCTAACTCACACGCTAAAGCTTAGAAGCGTGGCACCAAGCTACCTGAAGCACTCCTAAAGATGCATGATGTACTGGAATCATCCCGCAAGTGACGTTTGAAGGATAGATCGCTATACCAGCCCTCTTGAAAGCTTCACAAAGCTACAGTAGCATGACGTAGTTTGCTCGTGAAATTCAAAAGCCCTAACCGTATGTTTAGCTTTAAGCTTAGTGGTCATCGTATATACATGGAAGCTCGGTAGAAACACCGTGGTATAAGCGTGATTCATTAAAATCATGAATTAGTTTTTTTTCACCGGAGAGTTACCACTTGATAGCGGCTCTCTTCGCCCAACAGACACTCACGTTGCATTTATTTTATTGTTGTTTTATTACGCAATTGCATCTTAAACAGAAGATGGAGTGATTTTATATCGGCGAACAAGAGTGCAGAGGCGTGCTGCAGAATAATAATGATCCAGGGCATATCCAATTTTTTTTTCGGGGGTTGGGCATGGAGGATTCAGATATACTTCAGACACATGAGCGTGGGTGCGTTTGTATGTGGGTGTGCATACATATGCAAGCAAAATAAAAGAAAATCGGGAGGGTTGAACCCCCACGCCTTGGCTGCTCCACTGTTCACGACATCTGTTAATACTGTAGAGCATGAGAAAGCTCAAATGCAACATATCAGACATGTGTATAAAATGACGCTGACCGACTAAATGATCGGTCAAGCATCAGCGAATTCGGGCGCGTGCCCCCTGCAGTCGGCGCCGTGTATACACTTCCGTAAAGAGGTAAATGAGCCCGAAGAATTTTTCTTTTCGAAACACAGTGTGTTTCACCAGAAACCAAGGTCTAATCAACCAACTTCTTTTTCGTTTCCAGTTGACTGCGATCACCATATTTTTGTTTATTGCTTTTTTTCTCTTTTCGCTGAACTTCGAAGACGCCAGTCGTGGTACAAATAGAGGGCCAGGATTTTTTTTAAACTCTATCGCGTGCGCCTAACTGTGAGTGAAATCTTACGGCTCACTTCACACAGAAACAATTAAAAGATCCATTTCTGTTTTGTTTTCTTATTTTTATCCCACCTCACGCTCCATATCACTCTCGAAACACTTTTGTTCATTTTTTCGCAACCGTGGGAATCAAATGAATCTTTAGCTGAAACTGAAAAGCAATTTCACGACACCAGTGGTTCTCTCTGGAAGCACGTCTAACGGACCGTCTTCAGCAAGCGAGGAGGAGATTTCTTTCGCGGGGACAGATTCTTCTCTTCATCCATCTATACTCGCTCACCCAGACAAAATGGCCTCTCGTCGCCTCTCGTCTATACGCGGGTCGTGCTATAGATCTTTGAGCCGTAAGCGCCCTCAAACTAATTTTCTTCGCAGCATCTGTTGTGAACGTCCACTACCAAAAAGCGTATCTTGTGGGTAGGTATTGTGCGTTGTATTTTTAGTTTGACGAGCAATGGTGGAAAATTAATTTTTGCCCAGCGAGTTAGAAAATTGATGGTTTGAGAGGGGTAGCGTCGAAGGCGGCTTCGGCGAAGTTGCGCCAGAGTGCGATCGTTGGCATTAAGAGGACAGCTGCTGGTGCACGGCAAGAGAAAGGGAGGATTGGAACTGTTAGCAGGCGGAAACGCAAGGTGAAGTTCATCACCAGGCACTGCGCCATGTCGCCTGTAGGCAGACAGAAATTAGGTGCCTTCGTCCTTTTCCTCATGAACCACTAACAACAAGTTCATCTCGAGTTGTATCCAAGGTGCTCAGCGGCAGGTGCTAGCACTGAAGCTGGCCGAGCCGCGAAGCTTCGGCAAACTGTGTTTAAGCTCTCCTATAACGTGCATATTGATAGAAGAAAAAATGTTAAAATAAAAGGCGCATACTATGAACGGGTAGGAGTGAAGAATTATTATGAATAGAAATTGTCAACGAACGTTGTTGTCTTCTTATGAAAGAATATGACGTTGCATTGGCAAAACTATTATTGTGACTTCGCCTTTGTCAACGTGCAGGGGCATGCTACCAGCCTTCACGGTCGAAAGGTTCAACTACAATCAGGGAATAACATGATCGACACGTATGTCATTTACAGAAGAACCGTGGATATAGCCGGCCAGTATTGAAGTGAGAGCCGGGAAGGGGAATTGGAAGGTGGTGTCACATTGGGAAGCAATGCCCCACGAATTGATTGAGAGCACAGTTCTGGAAAAAATATTTAATGATTGTTTCCAGGAGGATTTTAAAATGCGTTCAAAAACACTAAAAGCCTTTCATAAAGTAACCTGTCAGGAGCAGCATGCATTCTTTATTATCAATGTTTTAAATTATTACAAAAGAGAGCTATTTTCACCAAATAAGTGTAGCCAGGGTGATTGGAATCTGGATTGGAGCATGGTTTGGGGACGCAAATCTTAAAGTGTGCTGCACGAAACGTTAGGTGAAATTACGCACTTGCTATCCTTAGTATTAATAGGAAACGTTACTCTGCGCGTTCATTTAGAAAACTAATTAAAAAAACACTGCTTGTTTCGAGAAATTGCAATCACTCAAACTATTTCACGCTACAGCTTTGGAATTGACTTCTGCAAATCGGATTCAACCAACAAACTTTTTCAAAGTGGACGTGCCTCGAAACCTCACCTGCTCCATTTGGCCGGGTAAAGCGTGTGCCGGAAAGTAAAATCAATTAAATTATTAATTCAAGAAGTTAGTTAATCCCCTACAAGGACACTAGATTACAGCTTTCATTGATGTCCGACGTATGAGTTATTATAGAATTTATTACTTTTTAGTTAATGAAACCTACTTCTTAAGTACTACTTCACCTCGTCCTTGAAACATTTTGTATATTGTTGCCCCAATATCAAGAAGAGAGAGAGAGAAATAAATAAAATGAATATCAAGAAAAAGCTATTTCACCTACTACTTGAAAAAGGTATCACGTTTATACGCTCACACGATTCTGTGAGAGGCTCTATCAGGTCCCTGAATAAAATCAGGGCAGATAGACTCCCAAATTCTTAAAGTTTTACTACTACTACACAGAGTAAAATAATAGCTATAGTGCCTGTGTTTAAACGAACAATATTTTTTTTAACTTTCGTACTAACAATAGCTAAACACCTATTATAAAATCACAAGCGTTTCAGCTAGCGGTCATGCATGACAAAGCTGAATGGACGAAAAACACCGTGAGTTTTAAAATCATTCAATCATAAAGCAGAGTTTATTTGTCAGCGACCCAGGCCTGCTTTCAATAAAGGTTGTCACTGTACCCTCCTCAAAAAGTACCATCTCAAAAGACACCCATCCCATGACCCCAGGCGGACCGATCTTTAGTTTGATGATAAGGATCAGCTCCTCATCTTCCACGGCATATATTGGCTCACTACAAAAAACAAAGGGAGATACATCCACAACCCAACCCTAAACTAGATAGGTCACAAGAAGTAGACTGGAGACGCTTACAAACGAGAACATATCGAAATCCAGAGCACCACAACCGCATATACCTCAGGCGATTCCACCACATTGGCTGTATCATATGTAAACTCGAATGCGCAGACATGGAGCACATTCTCTGGAAATGCCCGCACACTACACTGCTCTTCGACCACCAAAACCAGGACCTCCTTGAGAGGCGTTGGCTCGACGCTCTGGCTAGCTCATTCGAAGACGAAATCTGGGCTATCCAGCAGGTCTACGAGAAGCGGCGGAAAGGCCATACCTCACCGCGACCACCCGGGTGTCCTAGGTCTGGCAGCTAATCTGCCGGTTTTAAATAAAGTTTTGTTCATTCCATTCCACTGAGGGCATTGCGAGGTGAAGTCACTTGGGAATAGACAGTGCATAAACGCGAGATTCAGATAAAAATAGGATTGTAGCATCAGAAGGGTTATCGCCTGGGGCATCTTCAGCTTTTTGTGTGGTAGAAGAAGTACTTTTCTTTCTGGATAGAAGTGCTTTGCGAATTCACCATTATAGAAACACCTGATCACTTCGAATGTTCCTTCATGACTCTGAATCTACCCTCCAAACTCAGTTTTTGTTTCAGGAAGCGCGTTTCTTTTAATCATAAGTTCTCAGAGCATAACGCGACCTTTATTTACTTCTCTAAGCCGGCTTTCCTGATGTTTACGCGCTACCTTGATTCTCTTGCATCTACTTTACGCTAGTTTGATAATTTTTCATCATTGTGACTAACAAAATTTTGCATTTTCTCGCGTAACTACCCGGAGTCAGTACCTCCCAAGGTATGTTTAACAACGGCATATTGCCCAAGTACCGCGTTATTTTTTATTTTTTTTGCCATCGACACAGTGAAGTTTTGCAATTTACGTATTTGCTATTTCTTTGTCGTTCACAGGGTGCCTAGCTCTTATTCGGTGGCTGTCGTCGAATGACCAGCGCGCTAATTGACTCGCTTGTGCAACACCCCCCCCCCCTCCTTCATTCCCATGTCAGCCTCCTACTTCTTCTCACTACGAGAAACGCGCGTACTAATGACTGCACAGGCTCGCAGAAAAAGCAGAACAAGACCTCTTTCTGTATTCTCGATGTTTTCATCGGAGTCGACAAGGGAGCACGTAAGTCCCACAAGCGCAGGCACTGCGCCTAAGCACACTGAAGCCGAACGACAGCTTTTCATTCATCTTATAAAATTTTCCTTTATAGTTTCAACGCTCTGCGGTATTATGAGACTTGGCCGCAGTTAGGCGTCACTGCAGAATTTCTTTATCGCAAGCTGAGCTTTATTTATTGCCTTGTGCATATATTTCTTATTTATTTTTATAAGAACTAACACACAACGCCAGGAAAGTATAACGAACGATATTAGTGATGTAAACGTAAAGAAAAAATATTGGATGGTAAGATAGCATATCGCGGGCAGGAACCAAACTTGTGACCTTCAAATGACGCGTCTGGTGTAGAGCATCGGACACGCTATTTGAAGGTCATAGGTTGATTCCCTGCTGCGGCATGTTGCCTTTTCATGCAATGTGGTTTCTTCACATTTACAATCTATTTACTATTAATAACATGCCCTATACGTTCCTTGAGATTATTGTCTGCCATTTATTATTATTATTTTGTCTAACAAAGAAAAAAGGAGTCCTTAAATCTTCCATTTCTTTCCTTCCTTTGTTGGGCTTCCTTTTCTGTTTTCTTCTTATTCAGTTCGTTTCATTTTTTTCGATCATGTTATTTTTCAATGTCGCCGCTGCGTGTAGTGACGATAAGCACTCGCAAAAAAAATAAGATGTATAAGGTATCTCCCTTGTTCATTATAATCGGGTTTCAGTAGAGATATTCATGTCTGAGATTTCACGAACCAAGTACACAATATATTATTAAGGAAGGTCGCAGTGGAGGGCTCCGGAAATTTCGACCACCTGTTATTCTCTAACGTATCCTAGTGTCGCACCATACACGAGCCTATCCAGTCAAAAGCGACCACCCGATCGGTATCGAACCGGCGAATTTTGAATCAGCAAGGCTTTGAAGTAAGTTCATTCGAATGTGACGCGTTTCTTAGCAGTCTGCTGCACGTCGTGCTACAGTAGACTGTAGTTGAACATCGTTCATCTTCATAAAACTTGTCCGCCAGTTGTCCAATTCATAGGAACAGTAATAAAATAGATGCATTCGACAATTTAAGCTTTTTTGGACAATTCGAAGATGCTCTCGTGAAAACAGAGTGCTATAAACTTGGTGATTTATTCTCTGTACCTCGACATGTAGAAAACTACACATACACAATTTCTATTTGGCGGTACTCGTTCCATGTAATACACGGAAATCACAGCGGATGTACGTTTTTATTTTATTCTGTATCCGATTAGGTGCAACGTTGCATCACGGTCAGAAGACTTCGTTTTCATTTGTAAGGTTATTCGCGCATGGACGACTGACAGCCAAAACACAGAGATGTGAATGTATTTTATCAAATGTTACATACGGTGAAAAAACGAAAATTGTGCGGGTGAAAAGTCGGGTCGTAAGATCTCAGCTAGTCGGCCTAGATTTGTGTTAATAATTGTAATTTGTCAAGGTTGCTATCACAGCACCTTTCACGGGAACCAGCACGACGTGCCACAAGTGGCCTGTTGCAACGCCGAGTGATTGTGAATTCCCAGGAATAAAAAATAAGCTATTTTTACATTCTTGCAGGAACTCTCGCTGTTTGAAGTAAAAAAAAATGTACTATCACTAAGAGTAGAATTTAGGGTCATACTAAAGTGAAGTGCTCAAGTATAATATTTTTTTTGTTCAATGCTTGGTTTTATGTGTTTACTAAAAACAGTATGTACGTGTATTTAACGCAATGACTGTTAAGTTGTCTGTACAGTATTCAAGGTGCGTTAAAGGGGTGAAAGTGTGGGCGCATTATTAGAAGAAACGCAAACACACGAGTATTAAATTTCAATTTCCCTTCTTCAATAGGAGTGCAAAACGTTTACAAAATCAGTGAAGGTGATTTTCTCGATTGCGGGAGGCGAAGATGATTCGTCGGTCGAGAGCCTCTGGTCAGGCCGGCTCGTAAGGGTGATGGACCTTTTTCATGATTCGCAAGTGCACCACTTCTCTGCACTGCATATTTGAACAAGTAATGGCGGCAACTGTAGTGCTTCAAGCAAAGACGTGGTCCAAGTCGAACGTGCTGCGGCTTGTTTATTATGAGCGTTTATATGAAGAGAGTCGACTCAACATTTTCCTCGTCATTTTGTGAGCAAATTACGTTTGAAGAGGCTATTCGCACTAAGCGAAGCTGCCATTACCTGTTGCAACTTTATAGCAGGAAAGCTGACTTTACAATTTCGAAAAGAGTCTATTTGTGAGCCCTCTAGGCTACCAGCCGTACGTAAACAAAGATGAGAAAGAGGTTGGTCAGGGGGGCTCGGCACAACCTGCACCGGGGCATGAATTTAGTGATATTGATGCGAGAATATAGAAATTGGTATTGGACTACATGAGCTTCCACTGTATGCGTACAGATTCCTGCCCGGAAGAATAATGATGTGTGTGCAATCTATAATGTTGCTTAAATTCGTGATACGTCACCATACGATCACGTGTCGACCACATAATTTCCTGTTATTCATTCTGCGTTCCAAACTTGGTGGAGCTGTGGGCTCGGGAGGCAAACTCTCGAGCCTGACGGCGGGTGGCCTCGTTACCAGTGAATCAGGAGGGGGTTAGTGCCCAAATAAATTGAACAGTGGAATGTTTTGGGCTCTTATACGGAATTTCATTACCTATTGAGGTAATGCTCTCTTGGGTATTAAAGGGAATAGTGGTTTTAGAACCACTCAACTTTTTTAAAATAAGTGCATATGAGGAGAGGTTGGTGCCAAGAAGTGGCTCCCGCTACTCCTATTCTCTTGTACAACAGTGAACATCCCATATTAGATAACAAACTCAGGGCTATAGATAGCTACATAGCATAACAGTTTCGCACAGAGTCCAAGTTTTTTTTTTTTTTTTAGTACAGAAATCTGTCTACACCACACTGTGTATGTTGTAGCAGTGTTGGCTATGGCTAAGGCGATGGTCACCTCCTCGGTCTGCTCTGAATTTGTTGTTGTGACTGGAGCTGCCGATACGTGTTGTCGTGCATATTTTACCACGGTGGCTGAAAAATCGATACGTCTCTGCATCTCCGCCATGCGCTGTTTTCTGGGTAGTTTTAAAGCCGGTGTGCAAGTCCTTGGACCGTGGTGATACGTCGGGTTAATATTCCGAAGAATTTTGAGATGTGCTTATTGAATGGAGGGTAAATTGGTTCAGAGAAGTAAGAAACCGCTGTAACAAAGTATAGCGACCGGTCGTAATGTGTGATAGTTAGGCATAGTCATAGCCATAAACAATCTCAAGCTATCTTCGTCGTGCGATGTAGATGGAGTCAATACTAAGGTGCTAAAGAATACAGTAAAGGTCTCAACCAAAATTCTACTCTATATTTTCCAGCAGTCTCTAGAAACTAGCATATTACCGTCTGACTGGAAGTTGGCAAAAGCATTACCAAAGTGGAAATAAAACCTCATGTGAAAATGACCATCCTATTTCGCTTACATGCATTTGTTGTAAAATGCTAGAAAACATCCTCGCTCCGCATATTTACAGACATCTGGAATCCAATAATTTATTTTTCAAAGATCAACAGGGTTTCTGAAAGGCTTTTTTGTGTGAGACTCAGCTGTTCGAACTAACCACAGATCTTCACACTAATATGGACAATAATTATCAAACTGACTGCATGTTTCTGGACTATTCGAAGGATTTTGACTGGCTTGCACACTGTCGTCCGATATCGAAACTACCCACCTTGAAGTTAGACTCCCGTACACTATCATGGCTTCGCAATTTTCTATCTAATCGGCAGCAGCACACAGCAGTCAACAATTTTCCTTCTCTAACTGATGTTTCTTCAGGTGTACCACAAGGTAGCGTTCTCGCACCATTACTTTACCTCATATTCATAAATGATCTTCCGCAACATGTCTCTTCTTGCATCAGGGTATTTGCCGATGACTGCATTTTTTGCCGTCCGATGAGTAACTTCAATAATCCCCTGTCACTTCAAAATGACCTCGATGTAATTAATGGTTGGTGTAGTACATGGCTCATGAATCTAAATGTCTCGAAATGCAAAGTAATGTAATTCACACGTAATTCTAGCAGATCCGAATTTTCATACAGCATTCATCAGTTCATTATATCGATTGCAACGCAATGTCGGTACTTGGGCATTATACTTACAACTACTCTATTGTGGTTCGACCACATTAACGCAATCTCTGCCAACGCTTCCAGGTCACTTGGTTTCTTAAGACGTAATTTGAAAGCTGCACCTTCAAGCATTCGCAAATTGTCATACTTGACCCTGGTTCGCCCTCAACTAGAATATGCCACTTCGATCTGGTCCCCCCATCAAAAATACTTAATTGACACATCGGAAAAAATTCAGAATAGGGCAAGCCACTTCATCGCCAATAACTACAGTCCCCATTCCAGTATATCGTATATAAAACGACAACTTTCACTTCCACTCTTGAACATTCGTCGTGACATTGCCTTGATTTCATTCTTTCATAAAATCAACCACTCTTCCTGAATCACTGTTATTGGTGTGCACAAACCATATCTCACCTCAGGTAGATTACACAATCATCCCAGCTATTCCCGTATATATGGCTCTACAAACGCGTTCAGCAAGTCGGCACTCCCACGTGCCATTATTCTCTGGAATAGTTTGCCTGATTACATTGCTGCCGAGACAAATAATGAAACATTCCGTCATATCTTATCGATCCGCCGCACAAACTTCACCGAGTAGATGCATTTTCGCAGCGCAAAGACGAATTTCGGGAACTTTTTCATCCTACACCATCATCAAAGCTAATCTCTCGTATGCTACGTCAGATGAGCTATTTCTTACTGGCAGTTATCCCGCCTATCGCCTTTTTTTCTTACTCGCGCAGTAAGTTCACCCTGCTGTATTGCCGCTATAAAATGTATCGTTTTTTATCTTCATCGCGCATGGTATTAGTTTTTATTTCACAAAACATGAACTCGTTTTAACATTGCTGCAGCTGTGACATCTAACCGCTCCCTTCTTGTGCTCAATAAGCGCACACTTTTGCTTACTGTTTGCGTGCGTGCGTCATCTTTACATTTATATACTTATCTAAAATGCTTTCTGTTTATTATATTGCAATTGTATTTTTCCTCATGTACTTTGCCAACTCTATATGCATATGTACATGTATCTAGTGTATCGCCCGCCTTACTCAATGCCCCCACCCCTGGGGCCTGTAAGGTACCTTGAAATAAATAACCTCTCTTAGTGCGCGAAAAGGTGGGCTTCCACCATCTGCTCTAACGTATGAAATATATATATATATATATATATATATATATATATATATATATATATATATATATATATATATATACATATATTGACCTTGGATTCGCAGATAGAAAACATTATAGTGCTAGTGTGCGAGATAAGCCTGGTGCACGTGAGAGCTACTTTACAACTACAGGTTATATTTTTCCCAGTTGACAAAAAATTTTCAAGTTCAATTTAAGAAAAAAAGTTGTGTGAGAACAGGAAGTTGCCATAAATTCTGTAGTAAGGATTTTCGACCAATTTTAAGACTGAACAATTTCATGCGATCGGCAGTGAATACGAATTGAATGTTTTCGCGCATTGTGTCAAAAGCTCAATTCACCCCCAACACACGCTCACGGTAATGCGCCATTCTTATGTTTGTCTTCACATTACTCGAAACACTTTGTTTCATTTCAAAGACGAACATTGGTGTTTTGCAATAAGTTCTCGGGATATATGCGATTGCTCAAAAAAAGATTCACAACACCAATTTTTCCGGCCGCTCGTATCCTACTTTGTGATGTTGTTCAATTCTTGCTTTCCGGTACATTGCCTTTTAAGGAAATATACACCTAAGATACGGTCAGTACTTCATGTGCTATATTAATTGTGCAGGTATATGCTCGCGCGAAAGGCAATAAGTTTGGCGAGATATTTACGTGATATGCCTCTCCTGAATGATATCATTCATTGTAGTAAAAGCTATGGGGTAATCTCTACAATGAGTTCTTTGAGCATCTGGGGCCCCTATATTTTCTATTGCGTCTACGCCCAAAATTTACTGAGTCATTATAGTAGCATCACTTGCTTTTTAAAAAAGACCTGTTCTTAGGCATGTCGAAAAAAATACAGTATTTAATTTACCATTGCCATTAGTCATTTAGCGGATATTATAGATCACAATTATGAAGTGTGATCTGCAGACTTTTTGCCTTTTGAAAAAAAACAAAAAAGCAATGTTGCACCCTAAATGTCTTCGAATTATTTTATCCTATGCAGGTTGCAACTGTTTATAAAGCGTTACTCGTTGACATTTTCTCAGCGGTTCAATGCAGACGCAGTCTATAATTTGGGAATTCTTGGAGCAGTGTGCGCCGCACCAAGCAGTAATCTCATCGCTGTTGAAAGCTTCTGTCAAGTGCGTTTCTCTTGACATCTCGAATCGAGACAGTATATCTCGATAACTTTGAGTGCGTTAAGGAAGGAAATTCATGTTATACAAACTTTTTACTTAAAAAAAGTCTTGCGCTAAGAATTCTTTCAACAAAATATATCAGTCAAGATGCAGCAGATATCATTAGAGAAGCGACATGACCGATGGCAAAGCGAACGAAAGACAAGTTTGATCCAATCTGTCCCAAATTTTAAGCATTTGTGCTCAAAGGGAATATTGAACACCAACATTATTTTAGAGGTAGTCACTTAGCTCTTAAAACTGTTTACAAACAAAACACAATCCTCGAATCCACTTACCGAGAAAGTTCTTTGCTCGTGGAGTGGGAGGTCTTCGGAATACCCTGTTCTCTTGGGCACTCTTTACGGTCCTACTGACCTTGATCCAAAATGTTCTTCGCACGCGCTCGCTTCGTAATATATTTGTTTTTTTTTTCTTTCACTGAATCACCACTGTTTCTGAATGTCTGCTGTTCGTAACTTGAGCAGCCACACACTGCCAATGTGTCTGTTCACTGTGCCGGTATGGCGTAATTTTCTGTAAAAAATAAAAGAAGAAAGAAAAAAAGTCACCACCTATACTAAAAAAAAACAAGCTTACAGTGCCAAATCCCTGCACTCTCACTTGGACAGAAAACAGCAGTGTTAGTCATCCCGAAAGAATGAAAAACAAGGTGAACATCCCAAGTTTAAGGGCGAGATATTGCAATGAGTACGTGGTAGGTGTTCTGCACTGCTGTATCAGCGATAAAACAATTACCCTAATTTATTGGACTGAATTTTTGTACCTCGAGCTCCCTAAGCCTTTTTTTTGTGCTGAGCAATTTTTTTGCTTCCTGCAAAATAGGCAGCATTGTTTCATCTCTAAATGTTTCACACTTGAAACAATTTATTCTTGATATTTGTGCCACTTAGATATATTGCAGTTCAATTGTACATTTTTTGGCTATCCTCCGTGGACCAGATTATTCCATTACGGCTTTTAGTTTGACACCACCTTGTCCCGCAGTTGCAGCTAAAAAAGTATTCTGAAACGAATAAAAAATAAGCAGGTGCACCGCAAACATCGCAGCCCTTAACTAGCTTTCGTGTTTCTCTCTCGGGTGGGAGAAGCAAGAATCAAGCCAACTATGTTGTGAAACGAGTCGAAAGATATCCGGGGCTTCAAAACAGCGACAGGTTTTTTTTTTACTGCACGTGATCTAATTCTTCCACGGGCTCGGTAATACGAACTCCTCGCTTAATCTGTAAACTAATATTCTCCATTTAATACCATTTTGTTCTTGCGGCGAGCAACAGGGTTAAGTCAAAGTTTCGCATCTCAACGATTAGCACCAAAGATAAAAAAAATAGCATAAGAATATAAGAGGCGGTTTCCATGACAAGTACAATACTATTCAATTGTCTGGCAACACTTTCTTTCTTTTGCATACCATATGACCCAGAGAAAATTAGGGCGATGCCTCAATCTTACAGTGACAACCATTTCAAGTGATCTCTAACCGATTTGCAATATTCTCTTTACGATACCAGCCGAGATCCCAGGTTCAAAATATCAAACAAAAACATATCACGTTAATGAAATCACGCAGGAATATTTACTTACGTCCCATTACTCCACGAATCCTTCTTTCCCCCACAGAACGCCGAGTGGGCGCAAAACTTTCAAATTCGCGCCAACTTTCTTCGTTTGGGCCAGAGAGTGAAAAAAAATTAAGTCAACAAGAGTTTGAAACGAGTTGACCGACAATCCCGTGTATCCAAACAGCGGCAGATATTTTCGATTGCAGACAATCCACTTTATCCACCGAAAAAAAAAAATGCTTCTTCGTTAACCGCAGGGTTGAGGCGGGGCACCGATGGTGACGACGACGGGACGCTCTGTTTTCAGCGAGCAATCAGCGCATCCGTCCGACGCGGGGTTCAAGCTCCAACTCCCGCCACGGGATGCCGACGCACTCGGGGTTCGAGAAGCGGGCGGCGCGCTCTTCTGCGGCGCGCGCATGCGCCGTTGCATTCCTGAATTTGGAGGAGGCTGAGGAGGAGAAGGGTGGACGAGGAGGGTGTTTTAGCGGTGGGTGATGTCTGCAACAGCTTTTTCTTTTTTGTCAATACGTAGCGAAAGAGGAGAATGTCTCGCGATCAAAAGAGTACAGAGCACTCTGTCGTGCATAGTTTCGAGGACCACTGCTTTTGATATTGCCGCGAGCAGAAAAAAATAAATTAAGAAAAGAAAAACAAGCCTAGAAAAGTGTCCGCCATGAAATTTACATTTCCTAAGTGGTCGACCCGTCCTGTCTTTACAAACCCATCTTTTGTTCTCTTTTTTTTTCGAAAAGCACGAACAAAACTCTCCCAGCGAAGCATTATGTTACAATAGAAAGAAGGCGATGGTGACGGTCAGTGGCATACCGTAAAAGATCGTTCACTGGTTTGAGCTCTTCATCGATTCGGCGCTTTTTTTTTTTGGTGAGAAATGCGGCAGAATGTTTCTGCGGGAGTCAGGAGAAAGTGTCGAACAAAAGAGCGTCACGGGTGAGTCTGTGTCGATTCCCTTCCGGCGAAGAAGCAAACCAAAAAAAAAAAAAGAAAAGACCAATTAGGATCTAGTCGAGCATGCAACGCACAGCGGAACCGTGCCTGTACAAAGGTAAACAATAACACAAATTGGGAAATGAGGCAATATAAAACTGCAAGGGAAATCCAAGGCCTGCACTACATAAAAAATGGCTTTGGAAACTTATACTCGGTCTATCGTCCTTGAAAGCTAATGCAAATTAAGGGGCGTGGTCTGCAGTGGGGTGGAACTCTTTTAGTGAGGCGAAAGCATTTCGTTCCTCACGAAGCTGTCTCTTGAAATATTTATCTCAGTTGAATTAAGTGGCGCAAAAAGCAACACGATCGATGTCATAGATTACGTCATATTATGACGTCATCTTGATATACGCCATGTGAATTGATAACTACGTATCAGTGAGCCTCAATGCACAGATCGTAACGACTTCTCAGCCGCGCATGCTGGTTTTAGAATTACTCGTCCACCCAAAGGCGGTGTAAAAGCGCGGCATAGGGATGGGAAAGACGTTATGTTGTAGCTCCAAAGAAGGACCAAGGTCATGTAGATAACAGGTTCAATAACTTTGAGATGACGAAGACATGCCTGTAAGATTCCGACCCAGCAAATTCAGTTTATTTTGCGGCATCAGTCTTAGGACAGGGATCGGAAGCCTGAAACTTGCTGCGTCATCGGCTAATTGCCAGTAATACAGGTATGTCATAGTAGTCGCTCGTATATTATATTTTGTTCTTTTGCCTTTTTTGCTCGAGCTTGGAGTTGATAATATCTCATTTGATGCACCATTGGCTCACGTGTACCGTTCCGCAGGGCCATTGCAATTCTTCAGTACTGCGTTCGAGTGACAGCATATGACCCATTTGTGTGGTCGCTCTTGCACAATGTTTTGAAGGGCTCTCATATAAGTGGTGAGTAGTATAGACTGGAGGTGTCTCTAGTTTCCCTACTGGAAGTTTTATTTTGTTTTCCTGGCGCTGCTCCTCCACATCATCATAACCTAAAAAGAAATCGTTAATACGCTACATCGGCCTGGATACGCTCATGCTCATGCTACGCTCATGCTAGACGCTCATGCTAGACTATAGTGATGACGTTCATATCATTACCTAAGGCGGCTAGCAAATGACAAGCATGAATATTGCAAACGAACAGCTACGCGAGTTCTATTCTTCAGCCGTAGTCTGAATATGTCGTTATGTATTCCAAATGGTTACGTTCAGGTTGTTTGTTTTGGTCACTTTCTTCAGTAGGCAAGATATTCTATTGGTACGAGGCATACTTTTTTTTTCGCAGTCTTTGTGCGATATTTCAACGTTATTCGTGGGTCTACAATGGAGTTGACAATGGTTGCCTGCCAAAAAGTTCTCTGGAAGACTATCACTCTAACTTACCTTCAAACCCACACGCTTGTTTTCAGCGTATGTGATGCGCGGCTTGGTGCGTTAAAATATTTTCTATCGTTATTTATTTGTCTTCAAAACGATGTGAACTGCCCTCGCAAGTTTCATAACATTGTTTCGGGTACAGCGCTCTGTCCTGTCTCTTTCTTTCTTCCTGCCGTTGTTTGCGCTGTGTTTTTAATCATGTATTTGAACCAACTCGCCCAAGCTTTAACCTTAGCATGTTTCGGGTATATTACAGCTATTCAACCTTGAGTTGCCCTTACCAGTCGTCTAATAATATCGTTTGTCAATAATGATTTGGTCATAACAATCGTCTGTCACATAAGTGACAACGCATATCATCATTCGCGGCTAGACATGAAGTAAAGAATTACTCGGTATATTTATATGAGAAGTATTCTGTTAGCAAGGCACAAGAAATTTTAGGTGAATATCCAGATCTTTATAAAATACAGAACTGATTGATTGATTGATTGATTGATTGATTGATTGATTGATATGTGAAATTTAACGTCCCAAGTCCCAAAACCACCATATGATTATGAGAGACGCTAAGGTACAGAACTTGTCTCAGAGTGGGGAATATACTATGCCGAAACTGCTAACGGACCTTAAGGTAACTCAAGATCACCTTTCATATGTAATTACGAATACAAGTTGAACTCTTCGAACATGTACGTGCACTCGCTGCTTATATATATATATATATATATATATATATATATATATATATATATATATATATATATATATATATATATATATATATATATATATATATATATATATATTGTGTGTCGTACCACAAACAACACGGATATAAATGGAAATCGTAATGTTGTTCAGCAATTTTGAGAATCTAATCCAATTTTTTGTCAGTTCGTGAACAACATATTTCAATGTTTCGGATGACAATTATTCAATATCTAACCGGTAGCAATTAAATCTCCCTAAGACTGCCAATAATTAACTTGCAAGCTGTGCACTCTCGTCAGCAACTTTCGTTTTGTAACGCTGATAAGCTGTGGCAAATTAGGGCATAATTTAGCCGGGTAATACAAATCGGGGATAGAAATCTTGTTCTTCGTATACTTCTTCGTGATATCTTTTTGACCTAATACTGAATTAATATATCACTTTCAAGCACGAGATGAAATAACGGGAGTGGACCAATAGCAAATCACTCATTTCAACACAGAAACTTGAGATTTAAAAAACTTTGTAATGGGTTACTGCCACGAGTGGTATGGAGCGCACGACTAATTGAAACGAGTACACGCACATAATTCATTCGAAGATTATAAAGTTCATAATTATTAACGACCTTCGATTATTTCTCTCAGTTTTCTTGTTTTTTTTTTTCCTCGTGACACACTCTTGACTTCTCTATTCCATCATTTCTGCTCTACAATAGCGATATTTTCGTCCCCAGTTGTTGTGTGCAAGCAGACATTCTTTTCGAAAAGTTTGAGACTTACTATACCATCGCATTTCGTAAAACCTACTTTGCTCACTATAATAAAAAGAAATTCATAGACAACAGACTGCAGTAGTAGTAGCTCTAAAATACGGGCAATAATAAAGCTTTTTTTGAACTACTTGGTGCAGGCTTACTACAAGTAGGCGCGGGCCTTCTAGGGAAAAAAAAGGAGAGAACAGAACGGGCGTCCTTCCTGTTCTGTCGTTACTTTTCTTCCTTCATGTTACCCGTCCTTTTGTAGTAAATACGGGCTATCGGAGGCATGCTTCCTGCCCACACATCAGAAATAACAGTAGTGTCCCATTCCGGAGCAAATAAACATCGCGCAACAACCCAAGCGAGCAATCGACGAAAAAAAAATGGCAGCATATCCACTGAATGAATGATGGAGAGTAGGGCGAAGCATCTGGCCGTCCATTCGTTCTTGCTTCCGTCCGTCCATGCGTCCGTCTGTGTGACCGTCCGTGCGTCCATTCGTCCGTCTGTGCGTGCGTCCGTTTGTGCGTCCGCACGTCCATCTGTGCGCCCATCCCTACGTTTGTCCATGCATCCGCCCCTGCGTCCGTCCATGCGTCCATCCGTCGGTGCAGCCATCCGTGACTCCGCCCATGCATCTGTCGGTGTGTCCGTTCGTCCATCTATTCAACACTCCAAGTACCACCATCTCGCATCTTTTCATCATATATTCCTCATATAAAAGCACTGCCATCCAGCGCTCATTCCAAGGACTGAACGAGAGGAGGCACACGCACACTTTCTTACGGCTTGCGCTTCGTGTCTACTTCCCACCTTTAACCACCTCGAGTTCATGGTGTATACTAGTTCTCTGTATTCATGGCACTGCGGCCCAATGCTCGCTAAACCTTTCTAAAACCAAGGAGGTTATGCCCAGCGAGTATAACGTAGCAACCCTTTCTTGTCAAATAGTGCTCAATGTACATGCCAATGGCCGCTAAGCGGTAATGAGAGACAGGAAAATTCGGCTTTTAGTGAACGCGAACACAGCGAATTTTTTATTGTTCAACAACGCACAGAAAGAATCTCTCACCGGCATTACCTTGGAGGTCAAAATGTAATACCTGTGTCACACGGGCGCGCGAAAAGTCTTTTAAGTGAGCGGTCTTTTGCGAAGTTGAAAGACTTTTAACAAAGAGGTGTTTGCGGCGCAGACGCACGGCAGCAATGATCTCCTTTTAGTGTTTTCGTTCGAAGACGCTAGCGAAAGCGTGGCGCTAGCAGCTAAAAGAGAAGCAATGAAAATTAAATGATGTATCACGATGTACAATTTAAAGACTTGTTGCACTGCTCGTTTCTTCAAATAAATTTAAGAATAAGAGATGAAGAAACACCAATGTGAAAGTTTTTTGCACTAGACAAGGAAGCATTCCCATAACTAGCGACGTGCACAAGTCCGTCTGGCACCACTGGGCTTTTATTTACCGTATTTGTTTTTCGCTGCTCTAGACTGCTCTCGACACGTTATGGGCGACCGTACGGGAGAAAAAGCGAGAATCGCAAGCCTCACGGCCTGCCTTCTCGCTCTGGAAAGCGAGGCAGACGCTGCAAAAGCCGCCAAGGAGAGGATAAACCAGCAACTGCTGTTCAGCAATTCCTTGCTGTGCGCACTGGAGCTAGGCTCCACGTGTCTGCTTCCGACCAATGCAGACGCTGCCTTTTCCGTGGGGCGCCGGCTGCTTGATCTGCGGAGTTGGCCATAGACGCTCGGACTCGGACCACTTGAATGACGGGCAAACACACGACTGCCACGCTTTCCTCGCTTGTGCAAAATGGCGTGGCGTAAAACCGAGCGTCACCACGTGATATTGCCGACGCGTTGGAGGTGCTTACGAGAGTAGAAAAGGAAATAAGCTTTAAAAGAGTTCATTACACCTTCTGCAGGATATGAAATTTGTTTTTACAAAGAGTTTTGGTGACATAAAAATAAGCATTCGCTCTTTTTTTCCCACCACTCGAAAATTGCTGGCGCCCACTGGTTTCGAGGCTACTCATTCGGAGCCGTGAAAGAGATCGACGAACGCCGTTTACGAAAAAGACCGCTTCTGAAAAGGAGTTCGCTCTGTGCCGTGTGTCTGCTGTCAGGAACTCCTTTTCGGAAAAAGACCGCTTACTTAAAGGCTTTTAAGTGCCCGTGTGACAGGGGTATTAGACTCGTTACACACTATGACTACTACTACAAGTATGAAGGACGAACGGGTGCCGCTATAAGGAGCTTCGCCCCTGAAAAATATGTTAGGCTTCCCCGCCCACCAACGCTAATGAAGTTGTGGTGGTATCTCAGATGTAAGTAATCGCAACTAGCTCCGCCCGCTCGGTCCGTGTTTCTGCAGCAGTTAGAGCTACACGAAAAAAGCCGATGCTTTAGAGCATCCCGGCGGCGTAAGCGTTACATAAAAAATAGTGTCTGCGTTTTTGTACTACACCCTGAAGAAAGCACTCCGAGGCAAGACTGATGGTCATTTAAAATATTGATGACGTTTTATATCGGTTTCGCAACGTCCACCCATGCACTCACGTTAGAAACGCTATATATTTCACATAACACGTGAAGAGAAAAACGCCCCCGCAAGCAAACGCAATCACTGTGCCTGACTATGATATATCATCTATAGATAGGGCCTCCTCCAGTTCACCCGAGAAGATGCAGAACCAATAATCAACGAGAACAAACTCAACCACGCCGCTGCAGAAGGCTGCATAGGGCAAATAAGGCAAGGATGACGCAATGCCAAACACGAGATGTACACAACGAACGGCGAAAGTGCAACGCCACCCACTAAACAGGTCATCGCAGATGACATGCAACAGCCATAACCACCGAATGGCACAGGCAGTAATCGCAGTGGAGGGCCCAGAAGCAATGAGTTCCGGCAGTTACCGCAAAGTACCGAAGCGAAAACATATAGGACATTAGAGAAGGCCGTCCGAAAACAGGCGCACTGAGTCGAACTGCAGAACACGTGTACCGACCCTCAGCAGACATGCAAGCGCGTCTGGCACAATCACATCCGTCCCGGAGGCACGCAGGCTTGGACTGCACTGGAAAAGCGGCGATGCTGTGATGCAAGGCTACGAAAGAGAAACATGGCTCGGCCCCGATAGGTCAATATGCGCGCTTTGTAACCCCGACCGGACGCGCAGACATTGAACCGGTCAAAACGCATGCCACTAAATGACCTGGGGCACCAAACGGACACTTTCGCCATGCCACACGCAAACCTTACTAAAGAGCAGCAGGTTCTTCTGAGCGTTTAGAAATTGTTCTGACATCTGAACTGATTTCTCTCTGTAACTGACTGCATTCCTGGTGGTCATTAACCTAGTGGTACTGTTCAAGACCAATCATTTCTACGAGTTTTAGCAGACGTCGAGAATGAGGCATGAACACAACACAGTACCAAACAATGACATTAACCAAACTTTTGAAACTTTATAGGCAAGCGCACGTCAAGTGAACTTATTCATTTTGACTGCTTGTAGCTGCATGTATCAGATTCACGAAGTACGTAAGCACTAGAAAAAAAAAACGTTTCCCTGGAGAACTCTCGCTCCGATAATGTAGACACGCCCCGTGTGATGAGTAGACACCAGGTTACAGACAAATGCCTTTTTTTGTTTCTTGCCTTCCTATCATGCTAATTTGATATATGAGCATGAATTAGAGGTTAAGAAGAGCTTCTATAGTGTTATATAGTGCCTATAGGTGCCTATTTTTGACGTTTGTGCCTAAAATCTTGCAAGTACCTATAAAGGCATATTTTAAAATTCGGTGCTTATATGAGCAATTGTAACCTCGAATTTCGCTTTATTGCACAGCTGGAGACCGGTATTCATGTTACCGGACAAAACTGAGCTTTCGGAACTCTACTGAGTGCCAGCTATGCTCCATCTTATAATTTCATTGCAGCGCTAGTGTCAAGGCTACAAGGCATTCCAGCCACCAGAAGGCCGATTAGGCTCTATAAATGCCTTCATGCCCCCGGCGTCTGCTCGCATGCGCAGGGAACAGAAGGTGCTTCTGCGCAGCCGCAGGATGATGGGAAGCGAATGCGAAATCATAGAGGGTCGTCAGGGGAAAGTAGAGTGTGGATAAATGAAAGATACCCACGCGGTTTTTGTTTGCTACTTCAATGGCATATCACTAGGTCACAAGAGAACTTTTACATTTGCACTGGAAGTTGTTGCGTGCTCAATGAACAGCTTTGCAGTACTATAATTTTAATTGTTTCATTGCGACCTGCAAAACTATGATGAGCAGAGGTGAGTTTCAAAGGTTTGCCACTGACCCGGTAGACGTCGCATTCCAATTTTCTTCCGTGCCCTCTTCGGTATTGGAGCAATTTAAAGCCGGAAGTTCATACGACGCATACCCATAGGCACGTGATGCACCCGCAAAGTTACATTCGCATGGCATGATCATGCCATGTCGTGCACGCAAGCAGTGTTGCATCGTGTCGACGTTCTCTGCATTGTAATACCTGTTTATGTGGGATAGATTCCTCTATGAGCACATATTGGGAGGGGCTGGCGTGAATCATGTATCCTTACCACGATACACACTGTCGCACCACTGGAACTTCTGAAAGGAACGATGCCCCCCCCCTAAAAAAAAGCCAAGTGTTGTGAATGCTCGCACCAGCACGATGCGAGAACGGCGAGAACACCAACGCAAACGATATAGGGGCACCTGAGCCTCGCATCTCGCCCAATACGAAGCTTCGAAAAATGATAAAAAAAACGTTCATAGCTCCGTTCACATGTTTTATTATTTTTATCAATCTTCGTATTTCTATTCAGGCAACAGATAGCACAAATGACGCACTTCGCCTCGAATTATTCTCGCAGTGTCACGTACTACTTTTGACGTACGCAGGTTCATTCCTTGTAGACGCCCCTCCAGCATGATGGGCGCACGCCTTGAGATGAAGTTCGCGTGGCGTTCAGTCTGACATTTCACCTCTATCCGGGCCACGTAGTATTGCAAATCTTAGCAGATCAGATCGTGAGCGCCCCTTGCATGCATTCCTCTTGCCTGTGCGAAATTCTCTTGTCTGGTAAAGGGCCCTTCAAGGTGTTTACAGACCGAAGAGAAAGCGACCCTGTGCAGTTATACCAAGTCACTACGAAGCAAAAAATGCCTTCAGGCCTATTGGCGTTCCATATGCTTCTGTGGCCCTTCTCGGCCACGCCGATAACAAAAAGACACAGGAGCGTGCTAATTTGATGGTGGATGCTTAACTCAAAATGCTGGGTTAGAAAAGCAGAGACTGTATTCTGCAATCCCTGCGGGTAAAAAAAAATGGTTGGCTACTCTGAACCATTAACACGTTTACCACAGCATAAACTGTATGATTTCCTGACGTAGACACAGATTTCACACGTATATCTTCAAAAATTTGAATTTCGTCTAAGTTTATTGTGCCTATACTTACGATTTTGAGAGACTAAAGCAGTGTTTTGCCCGCCTATGTTTTTCGCGTTCAAAAACCCGGTTTTTTACTGCTCATAATTCCGGCCTCTAGTGACGAGACCTACAAAACTTGACTGTAGGTTTGTGTCTTGATGTTAGCCAGCAACTCACAAGACGGAAGCAATGGAGAAGCAACATGTTCTTCTCCTGAATACCTCGAACATATATACCGTGAAAAAGTGTTAGTTTTGAGAAAGATGACCATGCCATTGACGACTTTTTTTACACAGTAAAATATAGCACCAACAGCGATATTCCATGTGAAATCATGTCAATGATCAGCCCTGTGTAACTGTATATTCGTTTTTTTCTTGGTTTATTTGCGCTACACTCTCAGTCATGCTCAACCAGTGAGCTGACTCTTCGACTTTGCTAGCGCAAACAAACTCGCACAGGTATGCTCAATTACTTTTAAAAAAACCTTAGGGCTTATGGGTAATTAGTGCCTTTATTAGCGGTGGTCTCTAATTTACGTCTTCCCGGTCAAACGTGTACCTCCCGTTGTGAAAGAGTACTTATCGATCATGACAGTTGACCTGCACGTCATGCGATAAAAGTCCAGCCGAAGCGTCAGCATTTAGATATAATCGAATGCTAAAGGCACATGTGCTTTGATTTAGGTTCACGTTTTTCGCGGAGCTCTCCGTTACGCCACTTCTTGGTCTCATATCATGGTTTTGGAACGTAAAACCACTATAATTATTACAACTATAATCGTTTCATATACACGCATCTAATCAGCTCCTCATGTTTGCAACCTTCACGCATGTTCGAGGAAATCAGAAATAAAAACATTATTTACCACCCTCCAGTATTCGGTTTATTTATATTTAGTAAAATATACAAACGGAGTGTTACTAGAATAATCACGGAAGTCCATATTGAGGCATTATTTCTGGAACAGGATTTATCCTGTTCCAGAAATAATGTTCCAGAAATAATCCTGTTCCAGAAATAATTTCATACGCTGAAATGGGCGGGAGTAGAAACACGTGCGCAAAATCGTTCTCTCACACATTTTCTTCGAGCATAGATTCTTGTTTTTTTTTTTGGCTTGCACGTGGTGTCAATTATTTGCTAAAGATTACTCAGTCACTGCCTCTGCTGTAAGCTGCAAAAGTCCCACGAGACTCCATGGTCATGCAGGGCCATCGTGTTCAATGCCAGAGCGGCTGAAAGAATTTAACCCTTTCCCCAAAAGGGAACCATGCCTCCTTCGAGGGAAACGTCCTTTTTTCTTTCCACAGCTCGTGGACGTTGTCACGCTGCCTTTATATAGAACGGCGCCGTGACGTCGCCTTGTCAAGGCAGTTGCCCCTACTTTTTTGCGCTGCATGCTTCTAGATGGATTGCTTCGCATGAGCGAATGCCCGATGCAGTTACGAGATCGATTGCTTCGGGAAAAGGTTTGTTACCTGTAGTGTGGTGCCATCTGGTGGGCTCTAGGTTAACCACGTGCCAGGAATCTCTACGCGGTCATGGAAGACAAAGTGAGAGGTCTTTGAAATGGGGCGACATTGTCTTATTTACTCACTGATATATTACCAGTGCAAACACGCGTTCAGGGGAAGTGGGTATGCAAAACCAGACTAGAGATGATACTGTGTTATCCATACGACTAAACAGTCAATCACAGGCACTGATTTAGCTGTCACGATCATTAGTTTAAATATACGTATTGGCGATGGATACATACAGGTATGGATGTATTTATATATGTGTGTATGAGTTTGTGTGTGTTCTTGTGGTCGTGTAGGGGTCAATTGGTCATTTACCTAAATGCTCATCCATAAGTATCGGGATAAAACGCCGGCCGCAGCTGACGCGTTTCGATGAAGTAGAAGTGCTAGAGGAATTGCCCTTGTCTCCTAATTTAAGGAATGTCTTGTTGCTTATAAATACCGCAGCCCTCTTCCGGGGTATCTCTCATAATCGTATCGTGATTTTGGGACGTTAAACACCAATAGTTATTAAGACTGCCTCCGCAGAAAACCTCGTTTCTCACACTAGGGACATTTATATTATCTTCATGTGTAACCTCATGAACTGAAGTGTAATTAGTCTAAGATAGTAGAAGTCGACCCGTAGTCGGTGTCAGTTAACACTTTTATGACTTTCTCGGCCGGCGTGGTACACGCAGCTATACGTGCTAGCGCATCAATTGACCTCACTTTCGTTCTCTGTTATTTTGCTCCCTTTTCCCCTTCTGACGTGTGGGGTAGCAAACCACATTCAACCTGAGCAACCTTCCTGCCTTTCCCTTGGTTTTTTTTCCTCTCTCTTTCCCGTGTCGGTGCTTGATCACACATGAGTTAAGGAACGGTCCTTATCGTTTGGTGTATAATGGCGATTCTGTGTGTGTTCGTCATTTCGAGAACCTATATTTCTTTCTGAGAACTGTTACCGCCATTTGAGGACTTACCTTGTCTTAAAAGACTATCCATGATCAATCTTGCGCATGTTTTTTTTTAACTCTGCGTGCCCCGTGTTTGATCGGTCCGTGCCACGTTATGCACTTAACTGTGTGAGATAGTATTTGCTATCGTTGCGAACAAAGCATGGGCAGCGGTCTCTAAACTTTTATCGCGCGCGTTCTCTAACGTGTTCGTATTCGAGAGCGCTCGTTTCATTTTGCTGAATCAGGATGCCATAGATTGGCTCGGTTAGTAGAACCGGTCTGGCACTCGGCAAATAAGTAAGGAGGAAAACGGAACTTGTTTAGATTGGAGCAAAGAAGTTTGCTTTGGCCAGCTTGATTTAGTTTAATGCACTTCGTACGAGAAAAAAATAAAGTTATATGAGGATGGCAAAAATAGTAAATCCGTGATAAAAGTTGGTAAATATTTGTGTCTGTAAACGCATCGCCGAATCCATAATAAATAAAAGATAGGGAAAAATTAACTATACGAACAGCTGGAACTTATTGCGGTGGTCGTGTACGACAAACTTGGTTTTATGCAGCATTCATCACTCAAGAATGCCTTTACTGAAACTGAACAAGAGATAGATAGATAGATAGATAGATAGATAGATAGATAGATAGATAGATAGATAGATAGATAGATAGATCACCGAGGGAAGAGAGCTGGTTGTTATCCGGCCCCCTTGTGGGCCGTTCTCACGTTGGAAAAAGCCAGGAAGTTCGTGCCCATGGCATCATAGGCCCCTTGGATTGCGTGAGGCTAACGGTGACGCTTTGTTCTGGAAACAACACCAATTTTCGAGGGAATATGAAAGATTAATGGTTCAATAAGGAGCTTCAACAAACTACACTGTCTTATTTGTGCCAATAACGCCATCGCACAATTTGAGATTCCGGAACCAACAGGTCATCTAAAGGAAACTGGAATCTCTGGCGCTCAACAAAATTAAGGATGTTCGATTGAACCCCTGCAAGAATGTCTTGGCCATCGACTCCATGCACCTGGCATCTCTGCTTGCTCTGCCCAAAATCACAGGCTTCGATGGCGTCAAAGTTCGACATCACATTCCACTCCGCAATGGTATGGTGTTAGGTGCCATATAAGAATTGGACATCTCAATTTCTTCTGGCGACCTATCAATGCTGATCGAGTAAGTTAGTGACCATAGCAACTTCGTACAAGTCTCACGGTTGGGCAACTGACGTTGCGTAAAGATTGTCTTCAAATGTGACACATTGCCATCCCACGTGAAGGTGAGTGAATTTCGTCATGTGGTTCATCCTTTAACTTCAAGACCGCTTGGCTTCCATGAATGTGACAAAATGGGAAATCTGAGCGGAGTTTGCAGGAACCTGATAATTTGACCCCGCCATGCAGAAACACACACTGAGGAACACTGCCGTTTAACAGCCCTGAAATGTCCCAACTACCACGGGTCGCATAAAAGGCCATCAAAAGACTGTTCGTTAATGAAAAAATAATGGATTACTTGGAAACAGATGGTACGTAACAGATTACCGCAAGCAGATTAGGTAACAAGTAGAGGCCCACGCTTGCGTCGGTGACGAACGTCTAGGGCTACTGCTGCCCAACCTGGACAGATAACGCGATTTCCTTCTGCGACAGCCCATGAGCTTTCCTTTAGGCAACAGTTACCGCCAATGCCACCGCCATCTACGCCCAATACGTCACAGTCAGAGAGCAGAAGAGGTACAGAGGCTTCAAAAGTGGTGGCCCATGTCGCGTGGCCCTCACTACCACCTCTGCGCATTCATAAAGAGCAGGTGCAAAATGCCCCGCAGTGTATATATATACGTCATCGTCCACAGATAATCTTTATGACGAAAACCGACAAGTCATAGCTTTGTTGAGGTCACTCACGACCATGATGTGCACTCTTCTCAATTGATTGACAACTCCAACAGGTCAATTCGCACGTGCAGATTTCGATTCCTTGGAACCTGTTCTTGCCAGCCTTTTGTAAACATCTTTAATTCTAGTGCACTGTTACACAACTTCAGAGGAACTGGTCCCAAACACATCCCAGTTGAGCCTGTCGAAGTGTGTTCTGTGAATTCTCACGTATGTGTGCGCGTATTACTTGTTCTCTTTTTTTACTTTTTTTGCTTTCTCTTCCTCGCCTTTTCACTTCCCCCAGTGTAGATTAGCAAAGCGGGTACAAGCTAGTATACCTTCCTGCTTTTCATTTGTCTTTTCACCTCTATCTCTTTCTGCATAGGGAGCGTCGTTGAAGCGTGGAAATTCAGTACAAACAGTATGATAACTGCCGCAGGAAGCTGATTATAATGTCTATGAAGTCCAAAGCTATGCAGATTTCCATGCTGTTCCTAAAGCGCCTGACAACTGAATAAAACGTGAGATGAGCTCTAGTTAGAAATGCATAAACCGCGAATAACGCTGACATATTGAAGCACCGAACTCGTCAGTAGAGTTTATACACTTATATTGCGTCGAAATGTCATGACACGATGTTGTGTCGCACAGCCTAGCACTGCAGCCTTGATGATGCTCTATAGATATCTTCCATATGCCGTACGTAGTGTCACGCTTTATTAAGCACTGTCGTTTCAGTTCAAAATCATAAATTTATGATATTGCCATGGGCATGGAATGAGATTGAGCCATGCCATTGCGAGTATAAGCCATTTTATGAAAAAGAAGAAGACTGGTTAATGTGCTCGTGGTCTAACGTTCGGTTCGGCTCGACGTGCAGTGCTGCTGCTCCTGTGAACAGACGTTGTGGTCTTTCCGTAATCACGTGACATTTTCTAGTGAAGGTGCGGGGTAGTGTTGTATGCACTGCAATAAGCAGCAAGATCCCGACACTAGTTGCGACTTAGAAGAACCAGCTAACCTACGGCATAGCAGGCGACAACTAGGCCTACCACCTGGATTTGAACCGCTTCCACAACTCGACAGAACTATGGCTAGTGCGGGAACGCAAACCCAAGAGACATCGATGCTGCCTCCTCCATGGTTCTTCAACACCCCGCGAACCACGAAGCATTCCACGGTGACCCTTACGAGAACGTCAACGACTGGCTTGACCATTACAACCGTTGCGCCAGAGTCAATGAGTGGAACGAACACCGGAAGCTTCGGTATGTCTACTTTTACATCGAGAACTCTGCACGCACTTGGTTCGAAAACCATGAAGCCGCTATGACAACCTGGCGAGAGTTTCGCAACCAGTTGCGGAATACCTTCCGAAGCTCTGACCAAAATTAGCAAGCGGAACGGCTCCTCCATTTCCGAAATCAGCGTCTTAACGAGAGTGCTATTATGTTCGTTGAGGACATGTCGTGGCTGTTCAGGTGAGCTAACTCCTCATTGACGGAAGAGAGGAAGGTGCGCCTCCTGATGCGGGGAGTGAAAGAGCAGTTGTTCGCTGGACTAGTGCACAACCCTCCCGGCACTGCGTCGTATTTCCTCCGCGAAGTTACGACGATGGAGGGAATGCTAAGACAGCGTTCGTATCAGTATGATCACCCTGCCAGTCTTTCGTCAGTGTCATCGGCCCTGCCTGGCATCACGACTATATGAGACCTGACGAAGCTCGTGCACAGTACTGTGTGCGAGGAGCTACAAAAGCTTCATGTGGTGTCTTCTCAGCCCAATGTTGCTGCTCTAACAGATGTCATCCATGAAGAGGTCCGGCAGCTGGTACAACTCATGATGACTCTGCGTCCAGCCGAGGTCCAACCCATGACGGCCCCGCGTTCAGCCGAAGCTCTGCTATTAACGTACGCGGAAACATTACGTACTCCTGCACCGGCTGTTGGCTATCCATCCCGACCGTCCACACTGCAGACGGTGCCACCATTCTACTCAAGACCACCACAGTACGGCAACCCACCACTTACATGGAAATCTAGTGTGTGGCGTGCTCCCAACAACCGGCCTCTCTGTTATCACTGTGGTGAACCAGGTCACATCTACCGCGAGTGCGCATAAAGGCACACGGGTCTTCCTGGCTTTCGTCCAGATGCTCGACGGCCCAGAGATGGTGAGCGGCCCTGTGCTATCGCCCAATACTTGGCAAGCCAGCAGTCCCCAACCCTTCCGCATCGCCAATCCCACTCACCATCTCCACGGCACTCCACGTCACCTGGCCAACAATTGACCTTTGCGTACGTCCTTGCAGGAAGATCGCCTAGATTCACGAGCCCACGCCGGAAAACTAAGAACAGAGACCTCTAGGGGTGAGGCCGCTGTTAATCAACCATTACAAGACACTCCCCCGAACTGCCTGCCGACATCCGACGACATCCTTTCACCGACTTGTGCCATCCACAGCAAACGCGTCTCTGATCACATCTCTGTTCTTGTTGACAACCACCCGCAAACCGCTCTGGTAGATACGGGTGCCGATTATTCCGTGATAAGCGCTGACCTCGCTGCACTGCTACGAAAGGTAACGACACCTTGAGGACATGGACCCAACCTCCGTACTGCGGGAGGTCACCTATGGCACCGCTGGGAATATGCACTGCCCGGCTCCGAATCTGTGAGTCGACATACATTGCTTTCTTCGTCGTATTGCGCGAATGCTCCCAAAACCTGATTTACGGAATGGATTTCCTCCGCGAGCATTGAGTCGTTATTAACCTTCGCGACCTGCTCATAACGTTGTCTGACGACCATACAGCCAGAAAAAAGTATGTAGCTGCGCAGGCCACAACACTTCGAATTGCTGACGGCACCATCGCACTTCCGCCGCGAGCCAGTATGTCGGTAACTATGGAGAGCGACTGTGACTACAAGAGTAGTGGCATCACCGAAACTAACCTCTCGGTGCTCTTGGCTCGGCCGATTTGTGTCGCGCGCGCTATCATCCAAGTGAAACATCGGAGGATTCAGCTTCTGATCACGAATTTCAGCGGCCAGTACCACCAACACTTGGCAAAGCAAACAGCAATTGCGAACTTTGAAGCCAATGATGACGAAGAATGTTCCACTATCGCTCCGACCGCCACCACCGCCAAATGTGACACTACATTAGCCAGTACAGTTGACGTGATTTGCCAGCTATCCTCTGTGCAGCAGCAGCAGATACGCATGACTTTACGTACGTATAGTGACTGCTTCGCGTCCACCTCCAAAATCAAGCAGACCCCAACCGTGAAGCACCGCATTACAACGAACCCTACCGAACGGCCTGTATGACAGCACGCCTATCACGTGTCGCAAAAAAAACAAAAGGTTATACGTATTCAGTTAAAACAGATACTCGACGACGACGTCATCCAACCCTCGAACAGTCCATGAGCGTCACTCGTAGTACTTGTTAAAAAGAAAGATGGCACACTTCGATTTTGCTTCAATTACCAGAAGCTAAACAAAGTGACGAAGAAAGACGTCTACCCTCTCCCACGCATAGATGACTCACTGGATCGACTTCGACTTTTCCGATATTTTTCATCAATGGATTTACGCAGCGGCTACTGGCAGATCGAGGTCGATGAATGCAAAAGGGAAAAACAGCGTTCATAGTTCCCGGTGGCCTCTACGAAATAAAAGTGATACTGCTTGGATTGTGCTCTGCACCGGCAACGTTCCAAAGAATGATGGACACCACCCTGTCCGGTCTGAAGTGAGAATCCTGCCTCGTCTATTTAGACGACGTCGTCGTTTTTTCCAATACATTTGAGCAACATACAACGACTTCAGTCTGTATTCGTCGCTATTCGATCCACAGGCCTATCGATAAAACCAGAGCAGTGTCGTTTCGGCTACGAGAAACTAAAGTTCCTCGGCCACCTTGAGTGTCACGATGGCATTCGACCAGACCAAGAAACGATCATGGCTGTTGCTGAATTTCCTCCACCTTCGAAGAAACGGGATTTCCGCCGATCTTTGGGTATCTGCGCCTACTACAGGCGCTTTGTGCAGAGCTTTGCTAACATCGCCGAACCCCTTATCGCTCAACGAAGGAGGATACTCTTTTTGTATGGGGTCCAGAGCAGAAAGCCGTTTTTTCCAAGCTTCAACGGGGCCTTCAAGTAAACACTTACTAGGGCACTTTGATGAAGATGCCGCCACCGAACTTCACAATGACGCAAGCAACATCGGTCTTGATGCAGTTCTTGTTCAGTGGCAAGACGGCGCCAAGCGTCCGATCGCATATGCTAGTCGCGTTCTGTCATCTGCGGAAACTAACTACTCGACCACGGAGAAGGAATGCCTAGCTGTTATTCGGGTGATATCAAAGTTCTGACCATATCTGTATGGCCCTCCATGCAGAGTAGTTACGAACCATCATGCCCTTTGTTGGCTGGCCAATCTCATGGACCCTTCAGGGTGACTCGCGAGGTGGAGCTTATACGTCTTCAAGAATTTGAGGTTAGAGTCGTCCACAAGTCGAGCCGCAGGCACACTGATGCTGATTGCCTTTCGCGTGCTCCCCTCGTGACGGCATCGAGTGATGATGATACCGATGGCTATTTTCTTTGTTCAGACAGTGAATCTGACTTGGCCCAACAACAGTGGAATGATTCCGAGCTCCGACAAATAATCAATTACCTTCAAAGTCACAGTTCGAGTCCACCATCGACATTCGCACGTTCAGGGTCATTATGTCTCCGCAACGAAATCCTCTACAAAAAGAACTTCGAATTTTATGCGACTGAATATCTCCTCGTCATTCCACCAGGGCTGCGTGCTGTCATTTTATCTGCCTGCCACGACTAGCCTTTTTCCGGCCACATAGGATTCGCACGTACTGTTGCCCGGATTAGGAGTCACTACTACTGGCCGAAGCTCACCCAGGATGTAAAGCATTGCGTTAAATTGTGTAATCAATGCCAGCGCCGTACATCCCCACCTATGCACCCTGCTGGTTTGTTGCTGCCTGTTGCACCCCCGTCACAACCATTTGAACGAATCGGCATGGACTTGCTTGGGCCTCTCCCGAAGTCACATGATGGCAACCACTGGATCGTAGTCGCTAATGGCAATTTACAAGGTACTGCGACACGAAATCTATACAACTAGGTACCGCCGATGAGATTGCGTATTTTTTTCATGAACAACATCGTCCTCCGCCTTGGAACGCCAACAGTTCTTATCACTGACCGTGGAACCGCCTTTACAGACTAATTGATACAGGACGTCATGAGACTTAGCGGAACAGCTCATCGCCAATCGACCGAATACCATCCACAAACCAATGATCTGAGATTAATCGAGACGCTCGCTGACATGCTATCCATACGTCGACCGCGATCACAAAAACTGGGATGAAATTTTGCCATACGTAACGTTCACTTACAACACTGCAGTTCAAGAGACTACAGGTTTCACTCCTTTCCGGTTGCTTCACGGCTGAGAAGATATTCCGATGCTTGATGCCATGCTGTTGCCTGACATGACCTATATTCTTCCTGATGCGAACGACTTTATCCAGCTTGCCGACGCGGCCCGCCAGCTTGCACTCGAGCGGATCCGAAAACAACAACGCATTGACTCGCAGAGGTACAACTCCCGTCGTCGCCATGTTATTTACCAATCCGGTGATCTGGTGTGGCTGTGAATTCCCGTTCGCCAAAGGGGCCGCTCGGAAAAGTTACTTCACCGCTACTTCAGTCCTTGTAGAGTACTATGGTGCCTCACAGATGTCAACTACGAAGTCCTGCTTGAAGACACAGCTCGGAAATCTCAATGTTACCAGCAGTTCGACATTGTTCAAGTGTCATGGATGAAGCCACACAACCCTCGAATCACCTGACACTGTTTCATCATGCTTTTTTGTGCGTGTATGCGATTATTTTAACTTCTAATTGGCATTGAGCTTCAGGGCGTTACTTTTATTTGGAAGGGGTAATGCCACGTGCATGGAACGAGATTGAGCCATGCCAATGCAAGATGTGCCATTTTGTGAAAAAGAAGACTGGTTGTTGTGCTCGTGGCCTAACGTTCGGTTCAGCTCGACGTTCAGTGTTGCTGCTCCTGTAAACAGACGTTATGGTCTTTCCGTAATCACGTGACAATATTATCGATCTCTGCTTTAAAATGTGATGCTTACTAGGTAATGGGCTGATAAACGACGTTGCCTTCGCGGCCTCTAGTGGCACATGCCGAGGTGCAGCGCACGCGCGCGCAGCGCACCCACGTGCGGCAAGCCTGCGGGCATGCGCAAGAATCAAGCGCTGCAACGCTCGCCTCTCACCATTAACATCATCTCTCATGCATAGCCAACGCAAGTTTAACAATTGTTTAAGTACCATTAACGTGCGGTTATACTACGACCTAAATGCTTAGCCCTACATCTAAGAACTGTTGACTCAAGTGCTGAAACAAGACCACACAGAAGAGAGCGTCTGCACATGCGTGAGAGAGTAATCGATCTAGAGTTATTCTCTTGTTTTTGGGATACAGTGCTGAAGAAAGCACATCGCGTGCTCACCTGCTTCGATCCCTCTGTCCATGGTTGTATTTCCGGTAATACCCTTGGCAGTATTATGAACCCGACAGCACCCTTGTCGAGGCGAAGAGTGTGCGCTGTAATTTGTCCGTCCGCAGCGAAAATCGATGTCTAGTGAGAATGCTTGCTCGAAGTATCCGGCTTATTCCGCACAGAAAAGCGTCAAACGCGGCTTATGTAACAAATTACGACTCTTGACGAAAGACTCAGTGTCTGATTGCATCTGCTCAGTTTTCCAGAAGAATTTTTTTCTAAGATATGTGTACAAATCTTTGCAGGTGTTTTTTGAGTGTATATAGGAGATGAATGATAGCACCACACAAAAAAAATTAAAACATCGCCCGCAAAAGAGAACCATGTGTAGCATCTTTTCAGATTTCCAGAATAATTTTTTTTTCTCAGATATGTGTGCATATCTTTGCAGGTGCTTTTTCAGTCTATATAGGAGATTAATGATAGCACCACACAAAACAAAATTAAAACATCACCCGCAAAAGAGAACCATGTGCAGCATCTTTTCAGTTTTCCAGAAGAAGTTTTTTCTAAGATATGTGTACAAATCTTTGCAGGTGTTTTTTGAGTGTATATAGGAGATGAATGATAACACCACACAAAAAAAATTACAACATCGCCCGCAAAAGAGAACCATGTGTAGCATCTTTTCAGTTTTCCAGAAGAATTTTTTTCTCAGATATGTGTGCAAACCTTTGCAGGTGCTTTTTGAGTGTATATAGGAGATGAATAATAGCACCACACAAAACAAAATTACAACATCGCCCGCAAAAGAGAACCATGTGTAGATGCGAAGCAGTGGGCGCTAACTCATACACTGACGGTGACGCTGACGGTGGTGCTTACTGCGGCGGAGAGAGACCTTGGGAGGCCCAAAGCAAGGAGCGTTGGGCCAGTGTTTTCTACTGGAACATGGTGATCGCTGCTAATAGGCAACGAGAAATAGATTACTGCAATTAGACAGAGACCCACCAAGGTTTCACTAGAGCACCGGTTATATATATATATATATATATATATATATATATATATATATATATATATATATATATATATATATAAGGGAAAGAAGTGTATACCTAAGGGCTCGTTTTTCCGTGTTTTAACACAATAATAATGAGATCTAACAGACGGTAATGCCAAGGAATGTACAGGGGAAGTTATTAGAACCAATGGAATGTAAATAAGAAGAAAGAAGAAAGAAAAGTGGATGAAAAAAATAACAGAAGAAAAGGTGTCCTCGGGATTATTTGGACGCTTTTATAAATCCGTGGCAGCGATCTATATGCTCCAGTGAATCGTTTCAAGGTAATTTTGGCTGAAATCACAACTTTATTCACAGTTTTTTTTCTCAAATAATATTCCAATTTCGAAGAAAACCTGCTTGTGTCTTTAATTTTGCTTCTCTCCTAAATAAAGGTGCCATGGAACAGAGGTCAGTCACAAGCTGCCCACAGGCCACAAGTGGCCCACATGGCAGTATCATGAGGCCCATGGCACGGGGTGAAATTCCCCTGCCCCATATCTCTTGCTACATCCTATGTTGATTGATTCGTTAATTATTTTATTTGATTCGTAACAGTACAGTGTAACAGGAGGTGGAGGGAAAAGCCGTAAAGACGGCTTCAAGGATCCTTTGCCCCCTTTGTGAACAATAACAGCAGCTGAAGGACATCCCAGCATTTTTATGCGGTTGTTAAAGGGAAAAGAAGAGAAAAGTGAGCCCCGTGACTGTCTGCATCAGAGTGCGGCACCTCAATGGTAGCTCAGAAGAGATGGGGGAAAGGAGAGATAAAGGATAGGATTAAAAAGGTATATATAGAGAGAGGAAAGAGAGAGTGAGGCGCAAGGAGAGTGAGCGACGGAAGTAAAGAGGAGATGGAAAGATGGACACGGTCGGAGGTGTTTGAGGACGGGGCACCACTGAGCGAGAGCTCATGTTGGCGGCAGGAGACGGTGTAGGGCGAGTCCAGTTGCGGCGTTAGGAGATGGCGTAGGGCGAGCCCAGTCCGCCAGAGCTGCGCTGTCGTCAGAGGTCATGAGGGCACAACCGGTTGGCACGAAATCCAGTGAGCGAGTCAACATCACAACATTACCACAATATCATGTACCTTGAAAAGGGCGTCAAATACGATATATTTTTCCTCTAAAACTGTCACATTGTTTTGCGCAAAGATCATGCCGTAAAAAAACTGAAACATGGTTTATACAAAACACACACAAGAAAAAGGCCTGATGGGACCTTCTGCACCTAAAGAAATTACTACACAATTTACACAAGAAAAAGAGCCGCTAATACTGCGACACTTAAGCGAGACACATCTATACCTTTGCTAATATAATTATTTAGACTTCTTGGAAAAGTACGTCGAAGAGTCTGAAAACCATGAATAGTGCGGAAGTAAGTAACGTTCCGCATTTCTGTATTTCTTCTTTGTACGCCTTTTCTTAAAGGTCGGCATGAAATTGCCGTAAGGTTAAGGTCAGCATGAAATTTCTGGCCTAAAATGAGAGCTTGGCTCGTAGCCTACGTCTGGTTTCAACTTTGTGACATGCGTGCTAAACATAAACATGGTCTATAACACAGTTTTAACAGCTAGTGTCAATTCACTGAATTTAAACGTTTTGCCCGCCGAGCCTTCTCCCTCCCACTCCCCCCAAATTTTTTGTGTGGCCCCCCGCTGTGTTGGCCTAATGTAACTTGGCAACAGTAATGCAACAATATTATGACGTGTTCTGTGGTTTCTAAGGCACCGTCTTCGGCTCTGAGGGACGATGCCTTATAGTAACGACAACGCCGACGATATCGGTGGAATCATTGTGGTACTGACCGGCGGTAATGCCTGGCAGTGGCTTCACTTCGATTGTGTGTGTTGCTGTGTGAATTCATCTCAAATCCGCCGTCTTTGCCATGATACTTCGAATGATTTATTCTGTGTTCGCCACCGTTGCCATACGGATGGACGGACGGATGGACGGATGGACGGACGGACAGACGGACGGACGGATGGATGGATGGATGGATGGATGGATGGATGGATGGATGGATGGATGGATGGATGGATGGACGGACGGACGGACGGACGGACGGACGGACGGATGGACGGATGGATGGATGGATGGATGGATGGATGGATGAATGGATGAATGGATGGATGGATGGATGTATGGATGGATCCATGGATGGATGGATGGATGGATGGATGGATGGATGGACGGATGGATGGATGGACGCCCACATGCTGAGTATCGGTTCCTCTGTTTTTCGGATAACCAAGGGGCCCTTAATTTCTTTCCAGTTGTCGTTCTGGAAAACAAAGTACTTCAGGCGAAGGGACGTTTACCTCACCACATTCGGACATACACGATGCCCGAGGTGAAGCTTGAAGGCAAGTTTATTATCTTTTTCCATGAAATTCCGCGCTCTTTGACAACAAACTCAACAAACCGTTACGTTACGACCGGTCACTCTGCCATCCAACATGCGGTGTGTGTGTTTGCGAAACAGCGGCGTTCCTCGATGCCTCCTCGACAAGTTTTGAATGGGGCCGCAGTATCTTTCACAACGGCAGAGACGCGCTGTTTAGTATGCTTTTTCGAGAACATCGACTTTCCAAAGGCCATTAAAAAAGCCGGGAGCTGTTCGCGGTTTCATTTTTGCCGCGTCACTGGTTCGTTGGTAGCATAAAATCATGCCGGCATTTTTTTTTCCAGTCGGAACGACAGAAAGCCGGACATATATCCCTTACATTCTCATAGGAACTCATTCAAGCGCAGCAGTGTTTGCTCACTCGGGGGTTCTTTTCGCAATGTGCATTACATGCACTACAGTCTGTCTGACAAAAGCAACCTAAATCGGAAGAAAGTCAAACAGGACCATGGTAGTGTGGTTAAACAGTTGAAACCACATCTTCGGCTGAACTTTTGGTTCACCTCGAAGTTCGTTGCTAAGTGCTGTTTCACGTTGTACACACAGTCACCCTGTAAGATCATCGCTCGATTCAATTCTATAGTAGTCCGAGTGTTTTCAGTGCATTACTCCCTGAAACGTAGGCGTAGAGAGAAAGAAAGGAAATAACACAGCGCTTTCAAAATAAAAGAACCTGCAAACGCAGTCGTTCCGAATGTCTTTGCTTGGCTTCTCCGGGAACCGAAAAATTTACCTATCTTAGCTGCTTGATATATCTTTTAGAGTGTGTAGGGATATTATGAATTGTTTTTGTGAAAAAAGAAATCATTCAATGCTTTCATTTCGCACTACTTCTTCCTGATTTCTTAGTCAATTCTGCAGGTGGAGCTGGTCCTTACTGTGGCACAAAACGTTTTATTGTACAGGGTTGGGAGTTATACAGGCCTTCTAGGCCTCACTTTGCGCCCACTTTGCACTAAGAGAAAGCTCTAATAAACTTAACGCATTTAATGCCACTCTGGCTATATAAAAAAAGAGTTTGGCACTAATCGTTGTGTAGATTGCGATATCACTTCGGTTGACTCGTCTAAAAGATGAAGTCTGATGGGCAAATACGGCAGAATTTTAAGGCAAACTCTTGTGCGCAGGTAAAAACAAGGACACAGGAAGAACGGACAAGAACAGGCGCGAAATTTCAACTGAGTTCTATTTTTCTTCACCCTTCAAGTATATACTTATGAAACAAACATGATCAAGTAGTTACATGTTCCTTGAGTTTATGTATGTTTGGAGGCTAGCGAAAAATACGTCATTTGAAAGTTTGCGCAAGTAACTGCCCCGTATTTCTATGTCTTTGTCTTCATTTGCGCACACCAGTTCAGCTTGAAGTATGAACGAAATCGCCCAGTTGTAAGCTTTAGTGAATCACAGTGGCATAATTTGCATATTGCTATGGTAGTGAATGTATTGCTCAATTTTTCAGTAACATTAAAGCACTCGCGCTACAGCTATGACTTGGTGTCTTCTCATTGTAGGCACAATTTAAGTTGAGTTTGAAGGAAACAGCACCATGACATGAGATGGTAATTAGAACGAGGTAAATGCAGCACCATGTTTGTTAGTGCAACTAATGTCCATGGGAAGCCGGTTTGGGGAACCTCACTGACTTGTTTTTGTGCGTCATATGCACAGACCAGAAGTGGCTGATACTCTCATCTGTGTCTTCATTACCTTGAAGGTTCCGCTGCGCGCATTGTAACGTTAAGATGGCTAGTCTCGACGGTGGAGCCACAATCACCTGCAAGCGCGGACCTTGCAGGGGAGCTATTTTCGTGGTGTTCACTTAGTGAACATGTCCAGTTCAGCATCCACTGATTGGTTGGAGCTAACGTGCAGAGATCCACCTATTCCAGGTCTTTCTTCCGCAATGTAATTTCGAAATCACGCAGCTTTGACCACTGTGGATACAAATGGAAAAGATGTAGTGCATTTCACCACAACAAATGCTGCCCCTGGAGCTCCGCTTTTGAACGGACATCTCTGACGCCATGAATAAACTTTGATCACGTTACTACTTATGTTATGACGCACCTGAAGATTGGTATGCATTCCCTGCATTCCCCAACCATCTCGACACGTTCATACGCAAGTTGATACTTGTCAGGTTAGTTTAAGAGTCCTGTTCCTGTACATTTCATCCACATAGTTTTGTTTTTCAAGCTGGGAATTCTGTGACAAGTTTAGTGCGCTGACATAGTCGAGAGCGCCATGATGTCACGACACACCATTTTTATATTTAGTTTTTTGCGTAACTGGACGCGCTTTAACTAGGTGGACAGCGGGCGAATCGTGCCGGTGGACTCACACAAACTTACCTCCGATGCACTTCCAATCTACATGGTGATGCTGGTTCCAGATATCATAGCTAACAATATTTGTTTGCTTATGGTGCTCACTTTTCAAGGTTGCACTGTCGAAAGTTTAGTGAGCTTGTGGATGCCCCGATGGTTATTCTTTTCGATCAGATGCACACAATTTTCAATTAGGTTGGGACATACATATATACCTATTCCATGTTTGTCAGCAGGGGTAGTGCCGCCATCGACATCTTGAGGTGCTTGTAGCGATATTGCGGCCTTCGTGACCGTTGCTATAGCAGCTGCAATGCTGCCATTGAGCACAGCTGGTCGGGAAGCCTCCCACATGCAAACCTATGGTCCCATCGACTCATGTACAGTTATCACTGTGATCCTCATCGGGGTTCGCCTTTATACTCGCGTGTACTCACACGTATTCCAAAGCAGTAACAATCCAGCACACATTGCACCAAATCGCGCTACTTTACCCTACACACTTTTTTACTGCCCTCCATTTTACCCAACGCTTATACAAATCGCAGTTATGCAATAAAAAATATACACACCACACTTCAATATATCACATACAGACGCTAGGGTGCGTTATTCGGTAGCTACTTTCACAATTGGTGTGAAAAAAGTTCTCAAAAACCTAAAACAAGTTTATGGGAATAGAAAGAGTTTTCGTATGTGTATGCCGATAGAAAAAAAACGACCTAGAAGACATGTAATCAAATACACGTCTGGGAGTGTCAGTGATGTGATGAATAAGAGCACTAAGCGAAATTTCAAGCAGCGGAAAAGCTGTAGCGTATAGCAGTGATCGAAATAAAGCTGAGTGTGTGTGACCTTTGAAGGTGTAAAGAGAAACTATAACTAAGTGAGTGAACACTTTACTGTCATTCATATATATGTGTTCGCTCTTTGAAGTGACGTTGGGTAACTTGAGTTGCCGTATGCGCATAATTTTGAAGAGAGATTAAGTTACGAAAATAAATGCACGTCCACGGGGAAGGTAAGAAAAGGACAGATTTGTGAAGACATTCACTTGGGTACGTGTTAGGACACTATGCTACAAGAGCGCCTTGTTTGAGGGACAATGCTGGAAAGTTAAACAAGGCAGTGATATAGATAGGGAAAAATATGACTGGGGAATCGGTAGCCGTATAGTAGGCATATCATAGGGGAAAAGAATAAGAAAACAGGTAAGCTAACATTACTGCGTGCTAAGGCTCAGAAAGTTTCGTTGCGAATTCATAATCCTGTTTAGTGGATGATAGCCTAAATTCAACGGGATGAGATTATGCCATAACGTAATAATAAAAACTGCAATAATAATAATAATAATAATAATAATAATAATAATAATAAAGGAGACGTATTTTCATGCGCCCACCGACTGTAGTGGAAAAAACTCGTGGTTTTTTGCGCATTCAGTTGAGATTACAGAAAGGCGAAAACGGTATTTTTTTTCATAATTTCCACTGATTGTATTGATCGCCCCGCCCTCGAGATACTAACTTGTTAGCATTCGTGTATGTCTTATGCTGCCGATATGTGGAGTATATAGGATTGTTTCAGTTTCATTCAAAGAATAGTTCAGCTTCCTGATGTTTTTTTATTAAGGTATTTAACCCTTCAGTTATGTCTCGTCGATCGTCCACATTTTTTGCCCATTGATGAAGAGCGAAAGCAGAAAATTACCATACACCCGATAAGAGAGAGAAAAAAATAATGAAGGGACAGTGAGGTTAACACGATAGAAGAACCCGTATCCGATAAGAAAATCGCATTACCATACTAGTACCCCACGCTCACGGAAACATTCCAGCATTATTCTGCTAGTAGGGTAATCAGGCTACCCTGCGTGTTAGCGGCCCTGAGTTGGATATAGAGAAGGTGTTTTTTCAATGGCAAACAATAATTAGGTGACACTTTCTTTAAAATTTATCCCCTTACACCCCCCTCCACCGCCGCCCCCCGCTTTCACAATATTCAGTGGTCCCAACTCTTGTGGACCTAAGTTTTTGAACCATTAACCTCTGATTAAGGAGTGTCATCCTATGTCGAGCGAGGAACTTTTCAGAACTTAAAAAAATTTCGACACCGTAGAAGCTCTTGCACGTATCTAAATATAACTTAACCAGTGCTTTCGCATTTCTCCTTGAGATATGCAGGCGTGATGTGAGCGAGCTCCCCCGCCGACCTCGGTCACCGCAGTTGATCATAAACCACAGAGAGTGATCAAATACGTCGGCGATCTTTGATGATGTGATGGCAGGGAAAGGGGGACGCAAATAAAAGGGCCTAGAATAACTCCTAACCATATACATGTACATAATGGCTTTGGCTTATAGCGTGCATTTGAACGCGCACGTAAATAACTGCTGCTCTCTTCAAACTGCCCTCTGGTCGTGAACAGTGAAGCTTACTGCCCGAACCAAGGACGTACGTGGGAGGCGCGGCCGTGGGCGTTAAATACGTGACGCACAGCGCAGCTGACTTGCGGGTGATATTTTTAGTGTCGCTCCTGAAGCCGCGCTTTACGACTCTCTTTAGGCACTTCGTAGCCTTCTTTTTTTCACATGTCTTTTTCTGTCAATTTGTGTTTAATTTTTTAGCCTTTTACAAAGTTTTCAAGGCAGCTGAAGCTAAATACGGGTTCGTTGTCGAGTATACCAGTCCTTCGCTATTTTCGTGTGGCCCTACCTGTGCGACCTTTTTGTTTTCTTGCGAACAAGTTCCACTCTGAACTAAAGTAGTTGGCCTGGCCCAAAATGGTACACTGTCCCAGGCTCCCTGTTTTTAAGGCACTGGTACGATTGGGAGCCTTGGCTCATTATTGAAGAGAAACCAAGTTAGCACCTCCGTCATGGAGCTAGATTTCGCGTGCATTTATTTACTGCTTTATGGGTACCATGTCGCAGAGTGTCACTTCTCATCTGGATGACACTGCAAAAGCTCTGTTGCACTGAAAATCAATATATATGTGAAATCGATAGCACGTTCAAGATAATCTGTTTTGTTTCACGTATAATTTGTTCATTAGCTTATTCTGCATAATACATGTAAATAGAAAGCTGTGTGCACTACGAAAAATCGCAGCATATTCATGGAACGAATGATGAAGAGTGGGGTGAAGCTTCCCAGGGTATTATCGGTAAACCGTGAATCATCTGTTCGTCCACCCGTCCGTCCGTTCGCACCTGCTGAGTGAGTCATAGAACTAGGTGGTCAGGTACCAAGGAAGACAAGCGTGTACAGACCCACGGCTCTAGGAGCTTCACGCCTAAAATCTTTTCTAATTATTCTATTTTTCGGTGAAGCTTGAAGTCTAGTACTGTCCTAATGAACCAGCTCTGTAAACGCTAATTTACTTCATTTTTCACATCAGTACCCTGGGCTGGCGGACAAATTTAACGTATATAAATAAAAAAAAAGAGTGCGAAAAAAAAAAACGCCAGGCCTGTGCGTAAGGCGCAGCATAGGAGCAGCGAAAGCTATAAGAGCGGTTGTTCAGAAACTTTTCTAAACACTGAAACTGTTGAAAGCACACTTGCTGGGTACCCACTACGGCATTCTTAATAATAATTTCTGGGTAGTAGGCCCGCATTCGCTATGCTATTATTGGTTTTTCTTCAGTGAAGTGTGGAATCCGCTAAACACTAGCAAAGAATTTTGTGCTCATTGTTCATGCAATGGCTGACGACGATAAGGAATTATGCCTGAAGTGAGTATGTACCGCGGTTAATGGGTGATCAAGAACAAGCTTTTGTAATGGGTTGTAGTATTGGATGTCTCACTTGTTATGCTAATCACATTGTGTGACGCCTGGTTGTTCCTTTGGTGTTATAAAACGCTTTATTACTCGTATTACCGCGATTCCTTTTGCGACATCAAGCCTGTCTAAGTCAAGTTTGCAAATGAGTCCCAAGCACCAGCGTAGCTCAGTGGTAGAATACCGGGCTGGCACGCAGCGTTTCCGGGTTTGAGCCCCTTTTTGTCCTTAGTACTATGTTTTCTTTCTTGATTCGTGCAAAGTGGTAAAGGGCAACAACCGCGGCGGCGGACAACTATGGCGCTGCGCATGACCCGAGTCGTGATCTCACAACAGCTTTCCCTGAAAAAGAGCCTTACACCTGTTGCGACTGAAGTTCTCGCGCAGCGTACATTTATAACATTTTTTTGTGAAAGGAATGCATATATTATGACGTACCTTTTCGGCAGTCCTGGTAACCTTCCTAGCGTGTCTGCAAGAGTCATTGTGGTTGAAAAGCTAAACAGCATATCGCCTTTACACATGAGTGTAATGGAGTCCTGTACAAATTTAACAGTCGTTTCGCGCGAAAGTGGTACCCATCGTGAAGAACGTAAGTACATTTCGACATATTACAGTACGTTAGGCGAAAGCAGCATCATTGATGGGAGACCACTGATTCTTCATGCGGAAGGCTCGTAGGGTAGCTTTATAAGATCCCGTCTCCATTTTATTTCCCCTGAACGCTTTCTATCCAGGCAAACTTTACACGTCCCGTCTTTTGGCGAATGAGTAAAATTGCGGCTGATCCAGGAAAGGTTCATCGGCAAGACTCCAGCTTGAAGATTATGTGCAGAGCTCTTTCTCGTGGCTTTTCTCTCCTCGTGTGTACCACAAATACAGGGTCCATATAAAAAGTAGCGGGAAAAATTTTGCGACGTGGGGGAGGGGGGATGTCTTAATTCGCATTTTTTATTGTTCACGCGCTTTCTCTTTTATCAAGCGTCGTTTCACGGTATGGGTTAAGTATTAGGATTTGTTGAATTCTACTTCCCAAATCCACGAAAAATTGTTTTTGCCTCCAAATAACGGTTTACGTCTGCGTGAAAGCCTAATCTATGGCAACATCTAAAACGACAATATTATCAACAACAGCGCCCTACTTACAGAGAAATTAAGGTGAATGCATAAGAACACATGCGCTGCACTAGGACATTCTCAAAATGATCCCGATGACATCAGACGGACCACCTACATATAATGACTAGTAATCAATCTGGCTAGACTAAATAAAGAACCTTCCGTGCATCACGAGACGCAATAAAATGCTGCTTGTTCGTTTCTGTTTGATTCGCGAAAAAAAAAACACCGGATGTTACTATGGGGAATGGCGCGAGTAGTCCAAAAATTTAATTTCCGCGTAGTTACACTGGACAGATGATGCCATCCAGCGGGGCGCGCTTGAACCAACAAATAAAACGACTGCAATCTCGGAGTCAATGGTGGGAAATTGATCAATGGCCGTTGTTGCTTCTGTGGCTCCCGCTGCTTTTGGTCTGCTGCTACTAGCGCAGTAAAGCCAGTCAACATTGTGCACGACAACAGTGACGTGAGTTGCTCCGATCGGTTCTTTTCTTGAGGCGTGTAATTTGAAGTGCACTAACCCGATGTGAACTACTAAAAGGTGATTTCATTTCAATATAATTGATTTGATGGATATGTGTGGTTTAACGTCCAAAACTACCATATGATTATGAGATACGCCGTAGTGGAGGGCTCCCGAAATTTCGACCACCTGGGCTTCTTTTACGTGCACCCAAATCTCTTCTTTCAAAATAGGCCCTTCCTTTGCACAAAAGTAACAACACTACGAGGTTTCTGGACCACTATTTCAACAATCAACGTCGACTTAATAGTTGCTTTCAGTGTCTCTTTAAGTGTTCTTGAAGGGTGGTGGTAGTGGTTAGAAGATGAGAAAAGGCACCTAATTTCTGAACCCGGTCGGGAGCACGGCGCAGTGCCTGCTTTTAAGGGCTAGGTACAGCTGGTTGCATATCTCTTTTCTACCTGTATGTGCTTAAAGTTGGTCTCCCCTCCCCCGAGTGCCCGCGCTGCGTGGTACCAGTGCGTGTCACAAATCGATCTCGCCCTTTACGAAGGCCTGAGTTGAAGACTCACTTTCGCAGAGGCGCCGCGCGTTCATCGGCGCGAATCGCATCTCGTGCACAGCCGGCTGGCCAGTGCATAAAGCGCAGCCGGGCGAGAAATTCCGGAGTAACGTCAGCAATCTCTTCGGAAGCGCGGTCCGATTGCTTCCAGCAAAGCGATCGCCCTCCCCCCCCACCCTCCCCCCCATATAGCGCCAATGGTTTGCAAAGGTTGCCAGACGCCATTATACTGGCAGCTCTTGGTTGTTATTTTTTTTCTTTATCCGAGCTGTTTTGTTCTACTGAGACGGTACTGACAGAAAGAGCATTGTGCACCGTCAGCGGATCAAATCTTTTGGCGGCGCTATTCATGGGTTGGCGGTATCGCCCAAATGACGAGTCACTCGGAGTCAGACTCATTTCTAACTCGGAGTTTGCGTGAGCCGGGTGGAGTGCAACTTGTTTGTGTTAACGAAAACTTTCCGCATGGCATTCCAGAAATTCGGCTCGTTTTTAAAAGCAATTCATATGTTGTCGGTTTGTGTTCCTTATATTCGTCATATATTCCCGCAAGCGCACTACAGAACATATGCACTAATTCAAATCACAGATGAAGAGAGAGATAGAGTGACAGAAAAATATAAGAAAGGTGGCGGTGGTAGTGGTGGTGTTGGTGGTGGTGGTGGTAGTATAGTTAGAAGAGGAACAAGGTGCCTGATTTCGGCACCCTGGTTGAGAGCACGGCGCAGCGCTTAGAGAGAGGTAGGCAGGTTCACTTGACAACGTTCTGTTTTGCTGCCCTACATGTGGAAAGAAGGCATTAAGAGAGTGAAATGGAGAAAGATAAATAGACAACGGGAGGCTGCGTTGCACACCCGAAACACAGTGCAGGATGTCCCAGGTGGTCGCTCAGTGAATTAAATACGGATGAAAACTGCCGGTCCAAGTCTAATGCCTTGAAGAAGCTGACGGCTGCTTTCATCACCTTCACTCGCGATGTCCTCTCTGGACGACATTGTAAAATGGAGTCCGCCGCCATCTGCCCGCCATTTATGCAAGCTAGCGCAGCTGCAATCGGTGGAACTTTCTAGTAGGGTTATGAGGTCAGGTAAGACCAGCTGAATAAAATTACGATGAATTGGTAGACTGAGCGATTTAGGCTAAGAACAATGTTGGCAGGTTATGAAGCCAGGCTATCGCTGCCAAGTATCAGTTTTAGTAAGATAACAGAACGAGCGAGCATGGGGGAGGACAACAGGCCCATTCCATAACCTGCAAGTGCGCTGTTATGATTCAAGGGGGCACTAGTTATGAGGCACCAGTTATGATTCAAAAGGAAAGCAAGTTGTAGTTGCACGTACCGGGGCTTGTCACGTATGCGCGTTTATATCAAGAGATTTGTCACTAAATTTTCCATGTCACAAGGCAAACACGCAAGCGAAATTTCTTGGACCTACTCTTTGCGAAATTGAGAAGCCGACATTAGTTCGGTAAACTGCCTCGACCAAAAACTAACTTTAGAATAGCAAAAATACGGTCTATTACATCTAGCTTAACTGTACATGAGCCTTGTTGACTCGTGTACTGGTGCGTTTAGGTCCAACAACGATGAGCTGGGAAAGCTCTAGCGAAGTGTTTGTAATGCATACCAGGGAAACACAACCGAAATGATAGTTCAGTGAGTCTGAGCGTAGTAAGCCTCAGGCGAAAATCATAACTGGTTAGCGAGTATGTTTAAACAGTCGGCAACTAATCTGGCTCTGATTTTGAAGCACGTTTGCCGTGGTGCGTGTCGCACTGTAGAATTACCTATCATCCCATCTCCATGTGTACGATTGGTGTACATGTTGAGTGGCTTCAAGAAAAGAAGGACCGTGAAAGAACGGAAAGAAGGGATGCTAACTAGTCCGGAATGGCCGGTATTCAACCCTACACAGTGGCAAGGAATAATGCACTTTCAAAACGGATAGATGAGAAAAAGATAACAATAGATATTACGCTAAGTACACACTCCAATAGTTCATTATGTTCTATGCCATGACAAATTGCAATTCAGAGAATATTTCATGCACTTCTGTATTTATTCAAACTTTATAATGAAGTGCGGGGATGTCACCTTTCCCAACCTCCATGCAGAATTACTGTATGTGCAACTTGTCTGCAGTCCCAGTTCTTTGCTGTTGCTAAGTTAATATCTTTTAGTACTGTGCACTAGCCTAGTCGTGTTGGTGAAAGCTGGCATAAACATTTTCTACCACGTTGTTTCTACCACGTTGGCAACTAACCTCAATGTAGCACATGTGGAGAAATAAATATCACCATACCGCTGCCAATCACAAAACTTGCGTAGCCGGGTCACTTTAATTCGTATTTCGGGTGCCTGCATCAGTCTGTATAAGCCTGGATAAGATGGATAATATGTAGAAACCTTATCTTTTTTTGTCTCAATGAGTGAAAACGTTTTTTAAGGCCTACGTATATCAGTGCTCGGCGTTGTTTTAGTTCCATATGTAGAACTACATCATACTTTTGTATATAACCTCAATGTTCTAAATATGACTTACTCTAAGCATCAGACGACTACGACATAGAACGAAGACCTGTCGGATACACACTCAATATTCCCTGCAGAATAGCTGACGAAAAAGCAGGATATGAATGTAAATGTTCGAATTACATTCCTGCAGTTTCTCTTTTATACCTTAACAGCAGAATTATTCATTTTTTAAAATTTATTTATGACATTGCAAGATATGTTTACATTCTACCTGAACCGAAAGCTTGTCTTACCTGGTTGTCGGCCCATGGCATATATGTGCTGGCATATATGCACTCATTTTTTTGCCTTAGAGGTCGTTGGTTAACTGTTCTCGCGTATAAATTTGCGTGCCTGAGTATATTTCCTGATGTTTGTCAACTAGAACCTGCTGTCTGGTTTACACTTCCGCTTACGTCACCGTTCACAGCTATTGAACGTAAAAGATTTTACGATTTTTCATTTTTTTCGTTTTTAGTGGTTTTTATTCGTTTAATTAGATTCTTAGAAAAAATAAGTTAGTGTTATTAGGTTAGCGAATCGGCACTGGTGCATGAATTAGAAACATAAAATCAATTCCGAGGGGAGCTCGCGAAGCGCAGGTTTAGCGAGATGATTAAATTGTTGATTCAATAAAAAATGAAGTAACGGTGCTCGTTTTTTTCTTTGCACAGAAGTTTAATTAAATCACTTGCGACGAAAAAACATGGCCGAGCCAAAAAAATAACAACATGAACAAAAATTATTATGCTCGACTAATCAATATTGCCAGCACAAGCGCGATATCCTCGCTTGATTGGCGCTCGCGGTGTATTTCGGTATGTAGTGGGGTGCCGTGTGAAAATTTTCAATTTACCTTAAGTCAGTCAAGTTGGCATAAAAGGAAGGCGCTGTTCCGGCAATTTGCCTTAACAGAAGGCCGAACCTGCGGCAACTTTTCCACGATAATCCCCGTGTTCCAATCCAATTTCTCCTTTTCTCACGCAGTTCATTCAGTGGAGTCTTACTCGAAATGCGTTTTCGATCTCCATCTGCAACGTGATTACCATTTTCCTTCGTAACTCTTCAAGCTGTCAGCGCTGCTTTGTCGAGGTTGCTTTAATGAAGTCCCATTCCTCTTGTAGCCCTCAAAGTACCGGCTAAGTTGCTTTTCTTTTAAGCAGTAGCTTTCGAAAAGCGTCACCATCGATTGAGAGAAATAAAAGCAAACTTAACAATTTTACGAAGCTAGGTGCACATATTCTCAATTCGGCGCCCATACCATATTCGCAGAGATGAAAATTTTATTGAGAAAATTGCTATCTTTTCCCAAATGATTATTTTTCGAATAGAGTTACTGTTCTATATTATCGGCGAAGCAAGTGTGAATCAATTTTCATATTTGACACCTCTGATTGGCCGCAGAATTGTAGGGGCCGCTCCAATAGGCTGAAAGCGCCGCCTTTCGCTGCCGCTACCAAGGTGGTAAAGGGTGGCTGTGTTCCGTCATGTGTTCCTTCATGTGTTCCGTTTTAGTGGCACTCTTCGCACCATCATATCCCTGGCGCGTATTGCTGGGTGACACGTGCTAACATGGTTCGTGTGACCCGTATTCCAATATATGAGCCTCTAGTGGCTTAGATTCTAATGGTGTCATTCATTGACACCCCGTCTAATGGTGTCATTCATTGGCAGATTCGGAGCACTTCCAGTAATGTTTTCTTCTGCTTTTCTACTCCATGAAAATCGGGGGATTCGGCCGGAACTCACAAGAACCCCCTGTCTTAAAACAGTGCCGAATTCGGGTGCGCTAGCGAACGCCGTCAGGTGCGCCTGGCATCCGAGCCATACAAACACTTTGTATCTTACACCATGGTCGGAGCTCACGTTTCGCTAGCGTAGCGTCCTAGTGCTCAGCGTGCCCACACATGCAATAAGATAGACACGTGTATAGCGTTCCATTCTGACCCTGTGATTTGCTTCAGAAGGAGTGCGTGTGTTCCATTGGTGTAGCCCCCTTCTGTTGCCCTCCGCCAGAGTGAATTGCTTCGACGCCGAGTTCGTTTGCCACTCCGTGGAGCGCATATTAGCGACGGAGCTGCTCTTGATCTGCCAATGGAACATCTGCGGAGCTCTCTCATTCTTCCAATGAAAGAAACTTGCTCCGCATGGAGTAGAGAAAGTGCAAACTAAAGTGTTCTGAATCTGCCAATGGATGATACCATAGGCTTGAAAAGAATTGCATTAGAGGTGCTCAACAAATGAGTTTAGAATAAATTGTGAACAATTTTGAGCACCATACGCGCTTTACTATGTGATCGCCACAAGCTGTTCCAGGAAGACTTCTGTTTAGAAACACTTTATTAACACCGCCTGGTTTCGACAAAAGTAAAAGTAACGTGTGTATAGAAAAGTGGCTAACGACTTAAAGTACTCAGTCCTCGACTATGGAGAACTTGAAGCCGTCGCTTGGGCCCCACACTTGGTGAGACTGACATCGACGGTGCGTTTCGTGTGCTTAAAAAAAATATTATTTCTGACAGAATCGTACATACACCTAATACATTTATATGTTACACTTTTCGCTCTCTAGACATTCCTAATATATCTTAATGTGCATTTAAATATACAATTGGAAGTGTTTGTACCTGCAGACGAAAACTCCAAGGTGCGCAATGAAAACTACTCGCAGGGGTACATACACTTTACAAAGAGAAACAAAAAAACAATAATAAAATTTAATAGTCATATAAACAAATACATATACCATAGATAATGCGATTTCCAGTCATATTAAAAACACTAGCCTACCTTTCCAGTAATAAAACAAAGACACTTGATGTGTGTTTGAAAAATGTTTATCAATTTGGAGTACTTGGTAATGTACTGTGGGAGAAGAAAGCCATGCCAGTCGATAAAGAAGTCTTCGAAATTAAGAATACGCAATTGTGTGTTTAGAATAAGTAAGTAATGGTTCAGAGTACTAGGTACTCTACTATGGGAGGGCGTCAAGCCGACCCGCAGGCTACAGAGTCCAGCGAAAAGAGACGCAGAAGAAGCAGCGACTGGGTATTTGCTTTAAGATGGGAGCGAGCCAGACCGCCAACGTTTAAAGAATGTGACAGTACTCTGCGGAATAACTCTTTCATTTCATCAACAACAGTAGCTCTTAGTTATACTAGGGCTTCTTCGCTAATGATAACCTGATTTATTATTGCTTGTGATTTACTACAAGCCATTGGTTTAGTTGTCGCTGGGTGCTCTAAGTCTTTATTTAAAACTGTTGAATTCGGGGCACATTTATGTTTACCGCCTAAAATACTTGAGGCACATGTACGTGTACCGATACCTATCCTTCGATGACGCAGCCCAATCAAGTGGCCTTCAAGAAAAACTACCAAATCATGCTCGAATAAGGGAATAGCCGAACGGCCTATATGTTATGAGAGAGAAAACAAAACGTTTATTAAATGCGAATCAGTGATTAGCGAACTTCCGCGACATTGAGTGTATCTATCTATCTATCTATCTATCTATCTATCCATCTATCTATCTATCTATCTATCTATCTATCTATCTATCTATCTCTCTATCTAGCCGCCTACAACTTTTAGCTGTTACCAAACTTAGTATGGCAAAACATGACTGTATGAAGGACAGATTTGGCTAGTCATAACATGAAAATTATGACATGTATGTCATGAATGTCATAATTTAGATTCCATGGTCCTGCAGCTCTTGTCGTGGTTTCGTTCACAAGCCATGTTGCAAAACTGGTATGGTATGGCATGATTGCATCGCGAACACAAGCGACAGACCATAACATGAAAATCATGACAAGCATGTCATGCAACAACATGACTACATGCCACGCTCATGATGCGCTCGCGGCTGTTTCGCTAGCGTCACATATACTAAATTTGGTATTTCAGTACGTGAATGATGCCATAGGCAAATGTCCTATCAGTGCCGAGGGAGGTTCGAGCTCTTCAGGCAGCGATCGCGAGAAACCAGACGCCGTTTGTCCTCGCCTGCTTTCCTGTCAAATCTCAATCTGAATGCGCGGAAAATTGAGCAATTTGGCAGCCTGGTGATCTATCGGTTCAGATGTCGCAATGCCGGACGTTTCCTGCGGCGCCTTCTGCACCTTATGGTGGTAGAGAATTGTAAACTCGACCGGCAGACACTTCATCAAGACGCGGTTGAAGACCACGTTGTACTGGTCAGGTGGAATGTCCAAACCGGTATTTGCGGAGACTCGGAAGTTGACCTTGTAGAGCAGGCGAAGCTTCTCCACGTCTGCCGACATCTTGACCGGTGCTAAGGTGAGCAGGAGGTCAACGTGCTCGTTGACAAGCAAGTCGCGTCGACCAAGTCGCGTCGACCAAGTCGCTCCGTCAAGATATTGATAGCGATGTTGTATATGTCTTCGGATAGTCGGATGCCCTCAATTGCTCTTTGCTGCACCGCTCAAATACGACTTAAGGTACTTGAACTTCTCAATTCGTAAAAGCTCTTCATTCAGGTAAATCGTGGCACTGAAATGGTCCCAGAAGGACTGCCAATCGCGAAGTGCGCCAGAAAACGTCGGAATCTGTAATTTCGGCCGGACCACCGTGCGATGACGCAGCATTGTTCCTTTACTGGGAATCGCATCGGCTACTCGAGACAAGTCACTGACCTGGCTTTGGGCTGCGGCGTTCGGTGATATAGCCACCGACTTCGCAGCACTCATTACTATCGCCTTGTCTGAGGCCTCTCGAAGGAAGAAACGCGCTCGTGACACGGCATAGGAGACCTTTCGGTCGTACTCTCCCCCGACCTCAAGCTCTTCCTCGTAGCCTTCGTCGTCAGTCGCATCGAAGATTTCTTTGTTTAAGGTGACGAGTTCGGCGTTCTTCTGAGTGAGGCAGGCAACGTGGGAGTCGACCTGACTGGCATCGGGAACGGAGGCTTCCTGCTCGTCCGTCAGAAGTGTAATAGATTGTGTGACACTGGCCCTGACGACGCCACGGTTCTTGCGCAGCCGCTCTAACAACGCCATCGGAAGTAGGGGTCTTGGAATGGCGTGACCGGGAGGTTTCAGCACCAGAAAGATGCCGCGTATTTAAGACTCGAGCCCTACACCAAGAAAAAGAACTCTTTATTTAAATGCAGAGAATTTAGCTGGCATGTAAAATTCACTGGCTTGTTACTCTGCGTGGGGAAGGGGATTGAGGATTGAAAGTACAAATAAGAATAGAGAGAGAAAAAAAGACAGATTGTGAATATAGATGATAGAATAAACAGAAATAAAGGAAAAGGCCACCTCTTTGATCATTGAATGAAGACGTGAGTTAATAGTTTTTTCGTGGTGTCAAGCTACAGCTACTGCTTGTCCAGCTGACCGATGCTGTCCAAGAACGCAAACAAAAGCTTCATAGCACGCCTCCGTAAAGTGGGGCAGGCTAAAAGTCCCAATACACAGTCAAGGGAGAAAGTTCTCTCGGTTATAGAATGCATGCAATGTTCATAAAGCGCACGCTCTTCAGCATACGCTCTGCACTCAAACAATATATGTTCCACAGTTTCGATGGAGCAACAGAAGTTGCAATACGAACTCGCTGACTGACCGAAGCGCTACCGTAGGCTGTTAACATAGGCATTGTTTAGATGTAGACGTTGGCATAGCGTTTCCATATGGTGAGGAATTTTGAATTAGAGTCTTGTTCTCAGATAGGGGTCGATTGAGTGAAGGAAGGCATAATGATGTGTCGGAAGGTTCCAGCGTCTCTTATTTTCCGCAATCGCTAGTGCTTTGGCCCTCTGGGCTGCATCTAATTTAGCGAAATAAGTTCGTCTGTAATTGTGGTGTCGAAGACCCTTGCGTGCTGCTTCATCTGCTTTTTCGTTGGCAGAAATTCCACAATGAGCCGGTATCCACTGAAATGTGACAGAGTTCCCTGCGATCACAGCCAGGTGATGTAGATATGCTATGTAGAACGAAATGGGGTGAAAATTAGTTTTCTTTAGGAGGTTGAATAATATCTGTCGTGCTCCTTTAGAGTCTGTGAAAATTACTCATCGGTCCGGCATTTGGCGCAAGATGTAGAGGACAGATTCTTTGATGCCATCAAGTTCTGCCGCTGTCGAGGACGTCTTCCGTTGCAGTCAACAGGATTGCATTTCTTTTGTGGAAGGGATATAAAGTCCATAAGCGGAAGTTTCCTGAGTGGTTGAGGCGCCGGTGTAAATGTGCGAGTGCTGAGCATAGTTCTCGGCTAAGAAGAGGAGAGTAGTCTGCATAAGCGCAGCCTGTGACATTCGTCTGTTTGCCCCATTGATGCCAGGTACAACTTTTTTTATAGTTAGAGGCGAAACTGTCCAGGGAGGAAGTGTTGCAGGCATTATTTTTGTGGCTCATTAACAGGAGAGAGTTGAAGCATTCGCACAGCTTGGCCGAACGAAGAATTTCTGTGCGTTAGGTGAACTCGGTACAGGAACTGCTTGTTACCTTGTAATACATGTTAAAGATGTGTAGGCATGGTTTCTTGTATAGAGATGACATCCAGTGGTAGACATCCTGCTTCCGCTACAGTTCCCAATGCTGATGAGCTTGTCGGGAGCCCGAGACATATTCGTAAACAGCTGTTGCGTGCGGCTTCCAAAATTTTATTATTTGCTGGGGATAATCGGTGAAGCACCGGTAGACAATAGCGTAATGTTCCTTCAATGTATGCGTTCAGAAGCAGTACCATTGAGCGGCAACTACATCCCCATCAAGTTCCAGCCATGAATTTGAAGAGTTGAGTGGCTGCTACTATTCTAGTTTGAAGTATCTTCACATGAGGAGACCTGGAAATATTTCAGTCGATGGTGATTACGAATCTTTAAGACCGTACATAGCTCGCCGGCCGTCTACCGAGGAGTAGCGCATACTTGCTCATTTTCTTTTTCGTGAAAGCAACGGCTGTGCTCTTTTCTGGTGAAAGCTGCATGCCTCGGGGCGCTAGATATGTGGAGATGTGCTCTAAAGCTTTTTGAAGTCGCTGTTTGGTGATGTAACGTGACCTTGAAGCTCTCCAGATGCAGATGTATTAGCGTAAATCGTGATGTGTACTCCTCGAGGGAGTGATTTCGTTATGTGTATCAGGGTATAAAAGGAGCGGGCTGAGCACGGCACCCTGGGGTGCCGTGCTCAGCCCGCTCCCTTCTCTACTGTATAGAACTGCGTGGGGCCATTTGGAGTGCTCATGTATATTTTCCGCTCTTCTAGATACTTCTCAATCCATTTGCATAGATTCCCTCCTAGGTCAAGCTCGTCATGGTAGCGAGAATGGCATGGTGAAAGACCGAATCAAAAGCTGCCTTGATATCGAGGAATACGGCTGTTGGGATTCGACCTGCAAAGAGGTCCTTTTCAAGGGAAGAGACAAGTGCGATAACGTTGTCGATAGTCGACCTGTCATGGTGGAACTCATTCATTTCTTGTGGAAACTCGTTGCGGCTTTCTAGGAACCAGGTCAAGCGTTTGTGTATCATTCGCCCCATGAGTTTGCCAACGCAACTCAGTAAGGCGACAGGCCGGAAAGAGGTGTAGCTTGTTGGCTGCTAACCAGGTTTCAAAATGGGCACTATTTTTGCCAGCTTCCACTCACCGGGGACCACTCCAGACATCCACGAGGAATTATAATATTCTAGGAGTCGTAGGCGGGACGCATGTGGTAGCTTTGCGATGGCTTCATAGGTTACTTCGTCATGGCCAGGTGATGTGCGCCTGTTTGACTCACCGATAGCAGTGTTCAGTTCCTCAATTGTAAAAGGTATATCTAGCGCTGGTACTGCCACCCGTAAGTTGCCAGGCTGGTTACCTGCATAGGCGGTCCAAAGCATTGAATTTTTCAGTGCGCAATATCCTTCTGAGAGCTCTTTGATGTAGTTTCATTCATGAAGGGAGAGTGCGGCAGTCACGCCATCTTTGCGAGCTACGCTTATCTAGGTAGCGCCGAATATGATGCTGTGTCTGTCGACAGGCTCGGAGGTCCTCTAAACTCTTTGTGCGCCAAACTTTCCGTTCAGCTCACCTGCGAATAGCACAGTCTTTCAAACTCCTCATCATTTGATGGAAATCTGTCGTTTTTAATTGAAACGAGTGTGCATTCTTTTAGTCAATGAGCCATCGTAGCGAGTAATTCATCATCCTTTGTAGCGGCAGTGATTCCCTTTCCTGCTGCGTATTTGTATGCCTTCCAATCTGTGAATCTTATGACGGTTCTCTTTGATGTCATATTTACACCAGCAGCTGATATTATGATTGGGTCGTGATCACTCCCGCGCGTTTCCAAGTCGGCGTACCAGTAGAAGTTGCGAGCGACTGAACTTGTTACGAAGGTCACATCGATGCTGCTGGTAGTAGTGGTGCCTCGTTGGAAGGTGATGCTGCCGTCATTTAGAGGTTCAATAGAATGTTTTGAGAGAAGCTCTGCGAGCTTAGCTCCTCGAGAAAATGTGTGTGAGCTGCCCCAAATTTTATTGTGGGCATTGACGTCTCCTCAAATGATGTGTGCGCAAGGTGTCCTTAAAATCAAGTTTTCAAGCCTTGAAGCGTCGAAAGGCCTGCCTGGTTCCAGGTATGCTCCGATGAGAGTGTATTCCTGTTTACCTATAATCGTTATGGCACAGACATATTCATTGTCGCAGTGGGGTGCGATGTCGATCGCGGAGGCTGGGATGTCTACGAAAGTCGATGAGTTGATTGATTGATTGATTGATTGATTTGTGAGGTTTAACGTCCCAAAACCACCATTTGATTATGAGAGACGCCGTAGTGGAGGGCTCCGGAAATTTTGACCACCTGGGGTTCTTTAACGTGCAACCAAATCTGAGCACACGGGCCTACAACAGAAAGTCGATGAGTAATCTGCCGATACCATCAGGTCGCTTTGAGTGATGAAAATAGTATTCGTTCATTCTAAAACTTGGGTCGACGTGTGATTCAGAAAATGACGATGAATGGGAATTCGTATTCTCGCACCAGTCGCCGGAAGTCCGAGAGCTTCAAGCGAAGGCCACGAGCGTTCCACTTGAATATGGTGCATGTGTGGAAGATTTTGTGAATGGTCAGTTCAGGTTTAGATGTCGTTGGGGAAGTCATGATTACTAGTGCGAGGGAGAACGCCCCTGTGTTGCGTAAGGTGTCGACACCAACGGCTCCATTGTAAGAATAGCTTCAACCTCTGAGATATTTCTTGACGAAGGATTTGCACGGACAAGGGCTTTGAGAGCTGCGAACAGCATTGGAATCAGTATGCGTGCTAAATCTTGGTCTGTGTTTCCGTGTTGTTGCCCTTCGCAGATCCCCCTGTCTTGTGGCGGTGGCTGAGACAGGTGACGACTGTACTCGACCGATGAATCTTGTGAGACGCTTTGTGGTGGTTTTGAAAGATGCGATGTGTCAGTCGGCTTCTCACGTTTCTTTTTCGTCACATCAGCGTACGTGTCACCCGTTGCCTTACGGCTTTGTGATGTACTTTCCTGGGAGAAGTCTTTCATATTCGTGAACACAACTTCTGGATTAGGCAGCGGATCATTGCGCCTTGGTGGTTTCCCTCGTGCTTGCTCTGACGAGCATGCAAGTGTAGCAGCCTTTTTTTTTGACTCACCCTCCATACGAAGCAGGGTGGTTACCACCGCAGTTCGCCCATTTAGGTTGTGCTCTTGAGGTACACTCGTTGTGCGAATGAGGACCAGCATGGACTTTGCAGCGCACCGGGCCATTGCAATGTCTCGATATATGACCATGCCTCTGGCATTTATAACACTTTGTAGCTTCCCCGATGTACTCGGCCACCGGGTAGCTACAAAACCCAAGCGTAACTCGTTTAGGTAATGGTGAATCTTTGGCGAATTGCAAAATAACGAATCGACGACGTACCTCTTTCGCCTTTCCGCCATCTTCGGGTGTGTAGGTGGTGAGTCGTCTTGCCGACACGACGCCCTGATTACGCAGATAGTCTTGTAAGTCTCCATTTGAGTAACTCAGAGAACATCTTGTATTTTCCCATAGTTCGCTGTGTAAGAGTATGGGACCCGGGCTTCCACTGGTACGCCTGCTAATTCAGGTACCGTTAGTAGACGGTTGGCGGTCGGCAGTGTCGACACTGTGACCATCAGCCTTCCGTCTTTGTTGAGGCGATGGTTAAGAACTTTCTCTTGAGCTGACGTTACAACGGCTGATGCGACAATGTTAGGGTTGACTTTCCATAGGCTTCCTTCATCCGAGGTAGGTCTGAAGACAACAGTGACGCCATTACCGCTTTTTTTTCTTGTAGCATACAACTGTGAAGGATGCCTGGTCCATATCCTCTGTGTTTTCATCTGAAGGATTGGAGCCATCTTGTTCGTCCCGTAGTCTTTAATCGTGGGGCCACGGTCTGTAGTTTCTTCTACATAGGCTCCAGGAGTAGTAGTTGCTGCCGCTGCCATAGGTGCGGCATCAAGTGCATCTGGCGGCGATGTTCCGTGCCGTGGCGGGTAAGGTACAGGCCATCTAGAAGTCCATTTGACGTGCTTTTCTGAGTGGGCGGGGACCTCCACGTCGTCAAGGTGTGAGTACGAAGCACAAACAAGTAATAAAAATTGTAAGACTAGAAAAAACAGCGAAAAATTACGAACTGATCTAACACAAGCAGTGCTTCAGAACTTTGTCGTCGTCTTCCTTCCTATACACCAAGAACGTCCCGTTATTCTCCTGCTCGTGCCTAACTTCTGACTTGTATTCTACGACGTTCTGCTTCTTTTTGCCGCCCGTCCGCAATTATCAGCAACATGCGTCACTCGGTTCATCGTTTTCTCCGCGCCCCGCTACGGTGGTCTAGTGGCTAAGGTACTCGGCTAAGGTACTCGGCTGAAGCAGGTCGCGGGTTCAAATCCCGGTTGCGGCGGCTGCATTTCCAATGGAGGTGGAAATGTCGTAGGCCCATGTGCTCAGATTTGGGTGCACGTTAAAGAACCCCAGGTGGTCAAAATTTCCGGGCCCCTCCACTACGGCGTCTCTCATAATCATATGGTGGTTTTGGGACGTTAAACCCCACAAATCATCAAATCAATCGTCTTCTCCGCATCACTATAGTGAATGTTCTGGAGCATGGAATCAGGCACTCGTACGCCAGACCCAGCGGCCAGTGCGCGTCTGTATTCTGGATGCACGCCAAGCCAGTTCACTCCAGAAATAGTCAAGGCTTTCTTCGCAACCTACAACCTGGTCTCACAACAATTCGACTGTCCGTGTAATTTGCCTCCGGAGGTTGGCATGACTCCCAGTCCATCAGACATGGAAGGCATGCAAGAGCCGTACACGATGGTGGAGCTCCAGGCAGCAATTGTCCAGGCAAAAGTACACAAGGCGTCAAGACCAGGTGAGATCTCTTATAAAGTGTTCAAAAATATCAATTGCTCTGCACTGCAGTGGCTGCTGGACACGCTTAACGCAGTCTAGACGACCGGAGAGCTGCCTGAACTGTGGAAGTATACCGAAGTTGTTCCGATACCAAAGCCGGAAAAGCGCCTGAGCAACCTCTCTAATCTTCGGCCGATTGCTCTAAAATGTACGTTGTGCAAGCTTCTTGAACGCATATTGTCGTCACGCATCTCCGGGTGGCTGGACAAACACGTCTGGTATCATCCGGCCCAGATTGGTTTTCGACCGCATCTGGGCACGGAAGATGGCCTAGATCATTTGAAGTCCATGGTGCCTGTGGGAAGAAGATCAAGCAGCATTCGAACCCTTCTCGCCATGGACGTTCATAAGGCCTACGGCAGCGTCATTCACTCAGCGACCATTCTCATAATGCAATGGCTTCAACTTCCACCTCACGTCTGCGACTTTGTGGTGTCTTTTCTGGCACGACGTACCTTCTGCTTCTCATTAGGCAAGGAACAAACCGCAAACTTTGTAATGAAGTGGGGTGTACCGCAAGGCTCGGTGCTGGCCCCGATACTATTTTTATCTTGCCCTGTTGCCCTTCGCGTGGCAACTAGCATGCGTTCCAGATGCCTTCTTCCTCCTGTATGCGCATTATTTGACTGTGTGGGCACTACATTCAGACCTGCAACGCCAGCAGGAGGCCATTGAGAGTGCTCTGTACAAGGCGTTGGACTGGTGTGCGCGCATAGGTCTGACACTATCTGCCACGGAGACTGCATTCATGTCTATCACCAACAGACGAGGTCACCGTCACCTCCTGCAGACACCGATTTATCTGAGCCTAGATGGCTAAACCCTCATTCCTGTATTCACAATCCGAACTGGACGCACCGAACTGAACACATCTGGCTCTGCGAATGCGTGTGTTTCCTCTGCTTGTCGGAGGAATGCTAATACTCTCGATCTCAATCGTCGCATCTCTCAAAAGACCGGAGGTGCCTGTTCTCGAATGGTCCGTGCGTTGGTGCGATCAATCGTGCGACCTCGCCTTGTTTATCAAGCTCAGTTTCAACGACTGACATTCAGAGATTGGGACTTTCTCGAAACCGCCAACCACGATTCCATGAGGGCGATTACATGCCTTCCTCGTATTGCACCTATCACGACCCTCCAGGTGGCAGCGCAGCTAAACTGCGTTCTGCACACCAGTCTGGTATGACCCACACTACCTGAAACTCAACAGCATGTTCTTACGTAACAGAGGCACCGTACCCATCAGTATTAGTGGAGCTCACAGCTATATGGGACGGGTTAACAATAATAATAATCCAAAATGAATTCTTTCTCACACGATAAGTTGCTTGCATATATTGCCACGTTCCATTTCCCAAGTTTTTTGTTATCGTTCTGAAAAACCACACGATTCTCGGCGCAAACCGTGCCTGCAGGTTTCGAGAAGGTTCCGGACTGTAGTAGATCATTCCACCAGATGTCACGGGGTTGTGACGTGGCCGAAGACAGGAAACTTCGTGTTGGGATTTAACTGTTTATTTAGGCGAACCTGTGCCCGGTAAAGGGAAAGTCTAATTACAGCAGCAGTCTTGCACAGATAGCAGTCTCGGACTGATAGCGGCGAACGGAGCGTCGGCCTTCGATCGACAACTGACAAGCGGCGAAGCGCTTCGGCATTTATACCCTTGCCGTCGAATGTTCTAGCGTTATCGCTGGCGGTGGCGTAGGTTCCAGAACAATCTGTACCGTTCGCACAGTGGGCGTGATCTTATCGAAATGATCTACTACAGTCCGGAACCTTCTCGAAACCTGCAGGCGCGGTTTGCGCCGAGAATCGTGTGGTGTTTCGGAACGATAAGGAAACTTGGGAAATGGAACGTGGCAATATCGACTCCACCCAGGCAGTTCGAGAGCTGCAAAATGTTACCATCTCCCTCTATATAGCGTCTGATATACATCGACTGATTTACTAATGCGCCAGTCCTGCCCGCGTATTGTGGAGCCGCCAGTCTGCACCGGCTCAATTGGAAGCAGATGCCACTTGCTATCCAGCGTCTGTTCAACATCCGTTGCCTCTACATCGTTTTTCTCGAATGACAGCTTGCTTGTGCACACAGAAACCTTCCGACGTTCCACGCGTGCACTCATTCCTCCGCGTAGATCAGACCTTCCCGGCGGCTTAACTCGCCGAGAGGAGATTCCGTTCAGGAGGATTTGTGTGGGCACCGCCTTGACTCGTGCAACGGGGGCTTCAAGGACATCTGGTGCACAGGCTCCCCCAACGATATGCCCATTCTGCGTTGCCCCAGCTACAGATGCAAAGTTCGATCACCTACTGGAAACGTGTCCAGGCCTTCGTCAGACTCGCACTCGCCACCTACGCGGCCTTCACCACTACCTTGGCCGACCGCCTGACTTGACGCACATGACGCATGGTCCACTGCATCGATCACTCCTGGCCTTCATACAAGAAACAGAACTTTTCCTTTTTATATGCCGTAGGGCATACTGGCGCCAATAAAAAAATTGGCGGCATATCCACGGAGTGAATGATGGAGAGTGGGGCCAAGCATTCGTCTGTCCATTCGTTCTTGCTTCCGTCCGTCCATTCGTTCTTGTTTTCGTCCGTCCATGCGTCCATCTGTGTGACCGTCCATGCGTCCATCCGCCCGTCCGTGCTTGCGTCTGTTCGTGCGTCCGTCTTTGCGTTCGTACATGAATCCACCCCTGCGTCCGTTCATGCGTCCATCCATGCATCTGTCTCTGTGTCCGTTCGTCCATATATTCAACACACCAAGTACCACCACCATCTCGCATTTTTTCCTCATATATTGGATGGATGGATGCTATGAGCGTCCCCTTTATAACGGGGTGGTGACAAGTATGCCACCAGGCTCGACAAAAAAAAAATCTTTTTTCCCTTTTTTTTATGTTGGCCTAATGCCTCTACTTCGATAAATTCTATCTTAATGGAAAAAAGGTAAATTTTCAGCTTAAGTTCTCTGCCATTTACGGCACACTGTCCATATTTTATTTTTCCAATATTTATTCTTGTCCTTTCTCTCTAATTTTCTGCCACCAATACTCTAACCGTCTCTTACTTATTTCAATCGCGGGTGTGTTCAGCTTTCCATTGTTGTCCCTAAAACCCAAGGCTTCCTGTAGGTTCGTGCCCAAACGTACACCTGGGTGGATATCTCCACATTCAATCAGAACATGTTCCGCCGTTTCCTTATCTTTCCCGCAGCATGTGCATTGTTCTTCTTCTTTACTGAATCTTGCTTTATAACTACGCGTTCTAAGGCAACCCGATCTCGCTTCAAACAGTAAAGCGCTTCCCCTTGAATTATCGTAAAATGCCTCCCTCCTTATTTCATTTTTGCCCTTTCGGTAGTTACTCAAAGCCGGTTTTTTCTCCATAGCTGCCATCCAGTAAATCCTCTCCGCCTCCCTGACTTTTCCCTTAACGCTCTTTGTTGACATATGGCTCACAATACCAGCCGTATATTTACTAGTGAGTCTTCTAGTTCTTTTTCTCCACTGTGTGTCCACGCTCTTCCTATACAAATAACGGAACACCTTCTCTGCCCATCTACTCTCCTTCATATTTCTTAGCCTTTCTTCGAACCTTATTTTGCTCTGCGCTTCCCTCGCCTCAAAACCTGCCCACCCCATATCGCCCTTTACAGCCTCGTTTGTCGTCTTCCCGTGAGCACCCAACGCGAGGCGTCCCACAGTCCTTTGATTTACATCCATTCCCGATTGCACCTCTGCCCTCATGCACACCACTGAGTTCCCAAAAGTAAGCCCTGGAACCATTACACCCTTCCACAGACCTCGAAGCACCTCATACCTATTGTATCCCCACAACGCTCTGTGCTTCATTATTGCCGCATTCCTCTTTCCTTTTGCTGCCGAGGCTTTTTCCTGTACCTCCATGTATCTATCACTCTCATTTACCCATACTCCAAGGTACTTGTATTCACTTACCCTCGGTATTTCTTGGCCTTGTATGGACACCGTCTGATCACAGGGATCATTGAATACCATCAAACCACACTTCGTTACACTGAATCCTAGTCCAAGAGCTTCACCTTCCCTTCCGCATATATTCGCCAGCTGCTGTATATCATCTCGACTGTCCGCAAATAAGACGATATCGTCCGCATAAAATAAACCTGGAAGCTTCTGCTCAATCATCATGCCGCCCTGTTTGTGTGACAGATTAAAACCAATGTTGCTACCTTCTAGCGCTTTTTCCATACTCACCATGTACAGCATGAATAACAGTGGGGACAAAGGACATCCCTGTCTCAGACCCCTGCTAACCTCAACGTTCTCTTTGCTACGCATTCCTTCCCACTCTATGCAAACTGTATTTTCTCGGTATATCTCCCTCAAAAGCTGTATACAGTCGTCGCCCATGCCCATTCCTTTCAATATATCCCACAAAATTTCCTGATTAACGTTGTCGTATGCCCCAGTGATGTCTAGAAAAGCCACGTACAAGGGCCTATTCTCTATTTTAGATATTTCTATACACTGAGTGAGAACAAACAGGTTATCGTCTAACCGCCTGTCGACTCGAAATCCGTTCTGAAGTTCTCCCAAAATATCGTTATGTTCGGCCCATGTTTCTATTTTCATTTTTACTGCTTGCATCGCCAACCTGTATAGTACCGATGTAATGGTTAGTGGTCTATACGAGCGAATCTTGTCCTTTTCTCCCTTGCCTTTATAGATTAAGTTCATTCTACTTTGTCGCCAACTGTCCGGTATTTGTCCGTCCTTTAAGCTTTTTTCTACTGCTTTTAACAATGCTTCTTTAGTGTTATGTCCTAGTTCGTTAATGAGGCTAACGGGAATCCCATCTAAACCCGCGGCAGTGCGCTTTGGAATTTTTCCTTCGGCCTTTTTCCAGTTGAAATTATCTAGTACTAGCTCTTCCTCTGTTGCTTTCTCCGCCACACTTTTACTCACTGGGGAGATCCCCTGGACGCTCTTTTGAAACGAATCGGCTGTTACCTTTTGGATGTAACCTAGCGCTTCGTACCCTTCCAATTGATTTCCTCCTTCATCTAGAATATGTTGTTGCGTTGTGACAGACTTCCTACCTAGCGCCTTTATGTGGCTCCAAAAAATCCTAGGCGCGGCCTCCTTTTTTTCGTGTATCTCTGTCATCCAGCGTTCACTTTCACCTTTAATTTTTGCCTCTACCAATTTCTGTACAAGGGATTTTTTCTCCAAATATATTTCCCATATTTTTTTGACTTCGTCCTGCGGCCGCTTCTCCTTTTTTGCCTTTCTATGCTCCCGTGATGCTTCGCGTCGCTTCTCGATCGCCTCCCGGATTTCCTTGTTCCACCAACTTTTTGGCTTCCTTTTTCCTTTCCAGCAAACGGTTTTCTTCTCTTTCCCTATCTCCTTCGTCATTAGATGTAACAGCTCCCTATACTCCCAGTCCTTGCCTGGTATTTCGCCTACTTCTTTCTCGACTCTTGCGGCTATATTTATTATTTGTTTGTCATTTAAATACGAGCTGCCAGACTTTGATTCCATGCTCGTATTTTTAGTTTCGTATCCCATTTGTAATGTTATTCGTTTATGATCACTACCCAAGCTGTTAATGCCTTCCTCGTCTATCCTCATTTCTGTCAGTTTGTGGTAAATTCCTTCAGTCATGAGACAATAATCAATACTTGATTGCTTGTTTCCGACTTCCCATGTGATCTGGCCGTCACATTTAGGCCCTGTGTTAACTATCTCCAGACTATGTTGCTCGCAAAGATCTAGTAATAACTTCCCATTGGTGTCTGAATATCCGTCAAGGTCATGTATGTGGGCATTCATGTCCCCTAGAAGGATGATTTCGGCCCCATTACCAAATTCCTTAATATCCGCACTCATGCAATCCACTATCTCCTGATTCTTTTCTCTGCAGTTATTCCCCGTCCACAAGTAGGCTACCCCTAGCCACGTTTCCTTTCCACCTACTGTGCCCAGAACCCAGAGGTGCTCTGAACACGTCTGTTTCACTCTAACCCATTTGGCTCCGCGGTGAATTAGCATTCCTACACCCCCACCTTTCCTTTCCGATATGGTCCTGTTACACCCTTCCCAAACATAATTTTTAATATGTGGTGGCTCTTCCAAGTCTCTAAGGTGTGTTTCTGTAACCGCATACACGCCTATCTGTTCTTTGTTTAACTGCTCCTCAATCTCTAACCATTTTGCCTTCTTTCTGCCACCCTGCATGTTTATGTAACTAATTGCAACACGCGCCTTTTTCCTTTTTCTTTTACCTTTTTTCTGGTTTTTCGCAATTCTACCTGTCAAAGCGTCCTCCTGTTTGTTTTCCCTGTTACGAGCTACCCCGGACTCCGAAGGGCCCGTGAGCCCCCCAAAAAAGCTACTGCGCGTCCTGCCAGTCGCCAGCCCACCTCGTGTCCAAGCCTCTTATCGAAATGAATCTTGTCTCTTTGGAATCCACCCCACCTGTGCACTTCCCTGTTTAAATCCACTACCTCGAAACCCTTCTCTCGACTAATTCGCCATATCTCTTTGTTTGCGTCGACTACCGCAATTTGCAGGTTGATGTTGCGTACTGGTACTTCCGGTACTGTGCATACTACAATTTGCACCTGGGGGGACACGGTGCGCATGTCATCCACCCCTTTCGCCAAGGTCGTCGCTAGTCCTGACGATTCTTTTTTTAGGACGTCATTTAACCCTCCCGCAATTACAACGAGGTTGCGATTGTTAGCTTTAGCTGCGAGTTGTTCACCCGCTTGACTCATTACTGTCCCCAGCGTTTGTCCTGGGAACGTCCCTATCGCAACTCTCTTGTCGCCTTTCACCCTTTCTTTGATTGCCGCTGCGCATCGGACTAAATTTGAGTCACCGGCGATGATGACCTGTTCAGACATTCCTTCTGAAACCTGCACCTGGCTGCTGACTAGGTGACTAGCGTGAGTCACGGCTGCTGGTTTGCTCCCTCCCTCCCTCAAAACTACTTCCCGGTAACTGGGCCCTGTGGCCAATGTATCTGCCTTTGTCATGCCTGTTTCCCTCATCTCTCCCGCACGGTGGGTCGTCGCCATAATGCTTCCGCCGTCACCTGCGTCTTCGTTCCCCTTCACGACCTTCGATAGGCCCTTCTCGGCTGCCCGGAGCCTTTCCTCCATGGCTGACGTTTTCTCTCGCTCCTTCGCCAATGCATTCTCCAGCTCTGCGATTTTCTCCATGAGCCCACTCTGGACCGCCATCATATTTTTCATTTTCTCCTCGATCTCGCACTGTCTACACTTGGCGTCATCTTCTGCTTTCTCTTCCGCACTAATTTCCACCTTCAACCCTATCCCGCACTCTGAACACTTTACGGTCTTTTTGACCATGGCTAGCTCAGTTTACCGATGCCCACGTGTTAGAAAACTGTACTAAAATACACTGGTCTAAGCCAAAAAGAACCACAATAATAAATAAATACGCTACACTTCACAGCACCTGCGCATGCACGTGGTCGGTCTACGCGCAGGCCTCAGCCACGTGGTGGCTGGAGAAAAAAAGACACAGTACAGAATACTAAAAAAAAAAAAAAACCGTACACCGTACTAGACCTAATCAAGCTTTACGCTAGCGCCTTACGTTCTCATAACGCTACATACAGAGGCAAGCTGGAAACATGCAAAAACACTTATCTGTAGCTGTCATTCCGGAGCTCTCCAAAAACACGTCCGACCTCGACGAAGGCGCCTACAGGGGATGGTGGTGCTTCTATATTCCCCATATAGAAGCACCACCATCCAGCGGACATCTCAAGAACTAAACGAGAGATGGCACACGCACACTTTCTTACGGCTTGTGAATCGTATCTACTTCCCACCTTTAACCACCTCGAGTTTATGGTATATACTAGTTCATTGTATTCATGGCACCTCATCTCAACGCTCGCTAAACCTTTCTAAAACAAGGAGGTTACACCCAGCGAGTATAACGTAGCAACCCTGTCTTGTCAGATAATGCTCAATGTGCATGCCAATGGCTGCTAATGAGGATCGCAGCGTGCGCATTAACTAAAAGCCGAATGCTCATGTCTTTTATTCCCCATTAGCAGCCGTTGGCATGTACATTGAGCACTATTTTTTATTGTTCAACAACGCACAGAAGAAATCTCTCACCGGCACTGCCTTGGAGGTGAAAATAGTATACTTGTTACACACTACAACGGCTACGAGGGACGAACGGGTGCCGCTATAAGGAGCTTCGCCCCTAACATTCTTTACAAGATATATCAGTGTTCCATCTTTCAATGCAAGGTGTAGGAACGTTTGCAACTCCTGTATTCCATGAATGCCGTTGAAGCGACGCTTGTATTGCCTGACTTGTGGCGTTCCGAAAACAGTGCTCACCCACAGGTGGCTAACACCAAAGCGGTAGTAAATAAAAGAAAATAAAAATTCATGTGGCATCTCGTATTTGATCTTGGATAGACCCTGTCTCATTGGGACTACCGTGACCACCATGTCACTCGCAGTCGCTCGCCCGTGTTTGGTCGATTAGAACGGAACTGAAGGATTTCAATAAGTTCTACCGACAATGTAAAAAAAAAACATTCGGGAAGCATTACTCGTACTGCATGCTCTTCATTGAAATAATTCTTGCTGGTTAAACAAACAGAATTCTCTGGAAAGCACAAAAGAATAATAGCGGGAAATTCACATTTAGGGAAAATACTAAGCCGAATAGTTTCATTCCGTAATCCTAGTTTTTATCATCGCATGGTGGGCCTTTCGTTAGGACGATCTAAAATCTCGTGATTATTTTTCTCTTGTTTCTCAACTACGGGCAACTATAGATGCGCCACATACGTATCTCATTGGCTGAAGCTAGTCGTCGGTAGCCATGTTATTCCTAACGTTATCCCGCACTTGGTAAGACGCGTCCCCAATCCACTAATAACGACGGACTGACGGGTAAAGAAAGGTGATTGCCTACTGAAAGATACGTGGCTAGTTAGAAGTATACGTGGCTGAGTAAACCTTTCATGTTCAGAGATAAATGTCGCCAAACGCTGGCTGTGGGTGAGAGAGCACAGGAAGAGAAGGCACTTGTTAGTACTTATGCAAAAGGGGGAAAATCTAGGCGTTTTGGGCCTTCCGAAAGTCTGACGAACGCTAGAAAGAGCCATGACTGGTGCATGTAAACCCAGCCTAAAATTCGTGTTTTTGGAATGGCCGTTACCTATAATGAATCTTAACCTTAGCTTGGAGTATTGTGCAATGTCAAGAAAAGGGAGCCTTGTGTAATGAGAAATAAAGTAAAGAAGAAAAGAAATAAAGAAAGAAGATAGAGATGAAGAAAGAGAGAAAGAAAGAAAGAAAGAAGGAAAGAAAGAAAGAAAGAAAGAAAGAAAGAAGAAAGAAAGAAAGAAAGAAAGAAAGAAAGAAAGAAAGAAAGAAAGAATAGCTAACGTATGCCCTCGCCAAGCTTCCTTTCTCCCAGTTTTCCTGGCTGAACAAAACCTAATATTTTTTATAAGTACGTGTGTAGGCCCCCTTTTTCTGCAACCTTCACTTTGTAAGGCCCGAGCAGTGATTCAAGAGAGTAGCAGCACCTCCATGAACCTTGCAGTCGCTCAATATAAACTTACAACTTGCGTTTTCAAAAAAAATTTGCAGATCTCACACAGAGTGGGAATCGATGATATGCGAAGCACGAATGATTGATTGATTGATTGATATGTGGGGTTTAACGTCCCAAAACCACTCTATGATTATGAGAGACGCCGTAGTGGAGGGCTTCGGAAATTTAGACCACCTGGGGTTCTTTAACGTGCACCCAAATCTGAGCACACGGGCCTACAACATTTCCGCCTCCATCGGAAATGCAGCCGCCGCAGCCGGGATTCAAACCCGCGCCCTGCGGGTCAGCAGCCGAGTGCCTTAGCCACTAGACCACCGCGGCGGGGCGCGAAGCACGAATGAGAAATGTTGATATGTCATTTTAAAATCAGCACAGCGTTACGAGGTGCAAGAAAATGATGCCGTACATGACTTTCATGTCATGATTATCATGCTTGGTTGTGCCGTTTACCTTCGTCATCTATGCACGTCACGTGATACCAAATTTAGTATATGTGGAGCTAGCGAAACGGTCGCGAGCACGCTATGAGCGTGGTATGTTGTCATGTTCTTACATGACACTCGTGTCAGGATTATCAAGTTTGCACCAGTCACATGCTTTCTTCATCCATTGACGTCACGCAATACCGAATTTGGTACACGTGGAGCTAGCAAAAGGACTGCGAGCGCATCATAAAGGGCCCAATATACTGCAATGTAGCATTGACGCGCGTGCACGCAGGGCACAGGGACGCTACGTTAGCAAAACGCGAACATTCTATAGTAAGACGCCGGGCGCGACCAGCGTTCGTCGGCGCAGCCCAATGACAACCGGCGCGAAATGCAACATGCTGCATTTCGCACCGATGTGCTACCCAGACAACACTGCGTCTCCCTTTTTTCCTGAAGGAGGAACGCCGGACGCGCTGGAACACGCATGCGTCGCAGCAACACAGGGCGGCGCGCACCTGCGAGTATATGGCAGGACCGGCGCCTGGCGTGGCAACGCCGGCGTGACGCGACGAAATGAACACTAGCGAGCACGTGTACCACGTCACGTCGAAATGTATTGGCGCCTTGACCGGGGCATGTAGTCATGTTCTCACAAGACACGCATCTCGATTATCATGTTTGCAGCTGTCACATACCTTCGTCATCCATTGGCATCATGTAATACCGAATTTGGCATATGCGACGCTACTGAAACTGCCGCGAGCGCATCATCAGAGTGGCATGTAGTCATGTTGTTACATGACACGCATGTCGTGATTATCATGTTTGGATGTGTCATTTCCCTATGTCGTAGGTTCGCGTCACGCAATACCGTGTTCGATACATGTGAAGCTAGCGAACGGCTGCGAGCGAACCATGAGCGTAGCATGTAGTAATGTTGCTACATGACACGCATCTCATGTTTATCACGTTTGCACCAGTAACATACCTTCGTCATCCATTCATGTCTCGTAATACCAAATTGAGTATAAGTGAAGGTTGCGAAACGGTCGCAAGTGTATCATAAGCGTGGCATGTACTCATGTTGTTACATGACGCGCATTCATGATTATCATGTTTACAACAGTCACATCGTTTCACCATCCATTCACGTACTGTAATACGAAATTTGGTATATGTGACGCTAGCGAAACAGCCGCGAGCGCACCACGAGTGTGGCATGTAGTAATGTTGTTACATGACACGCATGTCATTATTTCCATGATTTCCACGTCGCTTGTGTTTGCCATGCAAACACGTCATACAATACTAGTATTGCAACATGTCATGTGAACGAGACCACCGCAAAAGCAGCAAGACCATTAAATGTAAATCATGACGTTCATAATATACATATCAAGATTTTTATGTTATGACTAATGAAATATGCTCGTATTACAGTCATGTTATGCCATACCAAGTTTGGTATTGATACCATTATCCAAACGGCCAGGAGAGCTAAAAGTCGTAGGCGGTTAGATAGGTATATGTACATAGATACGCTCAAAGTCACCGAAGTTCGCTAAACAATGCTTCGCATTTGCTATAGTTGAACTGGCTCGCTGATGTTTTCTTAAGTTTTATTTTCACCCTTAAAAATGAGATACCAATGCAGCTATCATTATTGCCACCTTGATGCGGGATTTCAAGCAGGGCCTAACCACACTACTCGCCGCCTCCCTCTTGGACGTGAATCGCACGGACAAGGGCTCGCAATCATACAGTAAAGTGTGTTTCTGTTTTCATTATAGATTCATTTGATTCAGTGATCTTATGGCGGTGTGACACAGCCATACCTCAAAATACCCTTTGCACAAGTTGAATGAGTACACATAACACAGAAGAACACAATGGGTGCCGAGCTAACAACTAAATAAATTACACAGTGAATAGACGGTATTGCAGAAGCACACAACATAATGAGTACTTGTACTTGTATATTTTTTTTCTAGCAACAAAAGATCCGCAGGGCTGCTGAGTAAACTAATAGATTTATCTTAAAGGATTGTGAAGCCTTGCTGATGCAGGCGTTGCCCCTTCGCTCATGTAATACGGCTCCCTTAGTTCCCTGTCAGTCTGTTCTTTTGATCTGTCTATCAACTTTTCTTCAAAGAACTTTTAATAGTATTCACTCACTTTGCAATTCCACGCTATCAGAACTATTTTCTACGGTGACGCGATGTTGCCTGGCCCTGTCGTTGAAACACTGCCCGGCCCATCCCATATTTCTTCTACATGAGCCAGTGCCAACGAGCTCAATCAAGAATTCTGCTATGACATGGTCATTTTTGATCATGATCGGGCCAGATTTGGACAGAATTTCTCGACCGTGATCGGCTCCTTTAAGCCAAGCTGCGGACCGAAACCAATCACGGTTGATAAATTTCAACCCGATGAGGCTTAATCACCAGCAGCCATACACTGAGTAGCTACACCGCTTTGTTAACGGTATTTAATATATGAATATAGCGACAGCGTTTCGACATCCGCTGAAATTATTATTGGTGATATTCAACTCAAAAGCCACTACGGTGTGTACTAAGGAAATGATAAACCTAACAAAAAATTTTCAAAAAAGAATGAGGTGACGTGCACTCACCATGTCCATACGTTCGGCGTTTAGATAAGCGCCCCGCAGTAACGCATCGTAGAGGTAGCAAGACCGTACGTGAAAGGGAGGGACACAGGCGCGTCAATAAATCCAGGGGCTGCTGGTTTCGCCGCTACGCGGTAAACACGGCACAACGTGCTTCTGCAACCGCGTTTCCAGCCTCGGCGACGCGATTTCTCCGCCAGTACACACTGTTGCCCCAGTACACTGGCAGAGGCAGCTTAGGCCGCGCGGTCGAAGCTATCTACGTGACGGGCGACGGAAAGCACGCCCGTAGTCCTGGCTACGTACAGCAGGCCCTACTGGAGCAGGCACCACAGCTATCCAACAAACAGCACGTATACGACGCGCAAGTGAGTAGCAGCCGTCTCAGTCCTGAAGCTCGTCAGAGCTCGTTTTTCAGACAACGGCAAACAGAGAGCGCGAAAACTCAAAGTGAAAACGAAGAAGGCCAAGCCAAGGCAGGCCTGCTTAGGAGATACGGGGGAGGAAGGGAGGTGGCGGGCCTTGATGCAAGTATATAGGAAACTTAAATTGGCTCGACCGTCGGGTGCACGCATGGCGAAAGAAGGCAAAACATCCGGCGAGTCTGATTCGTTGGAGGCTCCGTCGAGGGCTTCGCACTAAGCCTTCGCTCCATTTGCTTTAGCGTGTGGCAGCAATTTACGAAACAGTTTCAGCTCCGAGGGGGGTAGGCGTGATTGGCTAAAAAACCGTATGTGCTTTGGCGTACTATACGCATTGCCAGTTGATATCTGTGAGTGGTTTCTAGTCACACATAGGGCCACCCGGTGGCTCCTATGACACAATGTTTATTCCTTTTTAGGGGCGAAGCACCTTAAACCCGCACAATGCCCATCCGTCGATAAACCAGCAGCAGGTGTAGAAACCAAAACTTCTGTGAACTACAAAAAGATTACCAAAATGCTGTTAACCAGAACAAACAAAAGAAAAGGTTGCAACACCGCACGAACACCATTTAACCATCCATAAATCAAAGCATATGACAGAACAAAAGATTAACGAGGATAAAATAGAAGGCAACGATTCGCAATCCAACGCACACTGCTTCGCCTCTTTATCAGCATTCACTTTGTTTATATGAGCGTTTTTTTTCTTCCGCTGGAAGAAAGTTAACTTACACTAGTTTTTCGAAGAGACAGAGCCACGTGGCAAGGCGAGCTCTGCGTCCACTCCGGAAAAGCTGACACTTGTTAATTTACATAAAGAAGAAAAATATGCATCACAAACCTACCACGTATGCGTGCTTTGTAAAACGCGTCAACTTGAGGTGTTTATATTTGTTTCATCGCACGCCCCTTTCACCGCTGCGGTGTTTATGAAGATCACTTCCACTGTTAATGATATTTTGGTTTTGTGCTAGCGAACAAGATCAACATGTAACTTAATGCCCTAATACAATTAGTTGAATGGCTAGTGGACTGCTACAAATGCCACACACAGTGAAACACCTTTCAGTTTTCGATGTGATGATGTCATTGGTCTTCCATTTAATAAACAAAGAATGAATGAAGGTATACGCGACTGTGATTCTGCATATGAGTTAAAAATGTTTAGACTCATTCAGCCACCATGATCGCATGCCTTGTGCAGTTTTATTTTGAGATCATCGTTCGACAATGTGTGTATTGTTTCGCTTGCATTCTAACTTTTTAGGCTTTTGCGATGCGTCAAGAAACATAAAATAAGAATTGCGTGCCTGCTGCTACATGTCTACAGCCAATTTTAAATACGTTTATAAAATGAAATCACTGCAGTAATACAATGAATAGGTTGATGACTCAAATCTTCTAAATTATAAAACGTGGCTAGATACAACCTAACTCTTTAAAAGGTACAGCAACAATACAAACCTGTGCGAGTGGCAATTCTCAGGTAGTGGTCACGTATACATGCGCATTATTATGCGCGTAGAGAAATATCAATGAGGAGTAGTTACCGTACAACTAGAGGGTGAGTGTCTACGCAATGTTTTCTTGAAATGCTTGCACGAACATTAGTTCTATTTTTTGTTCTCTTCAAAGCTCAGTAGGCTCAGTGGTGTACGTGCATATTAAACAACCGCAGTCAGAACAAAACAAAAACGAAAGGTTATGACATACCTTGTGTTTAACGCGACGTACTGTCAATCAATCAACCCATCAATAAATAAATAAAGAAATCTATCTATCCATTTATCTATCTATCTATCTATCTATCTATCTATCTATCTATCTATCTATCTATCTATCTATCTATCTATCTATCTGTTGCATGTTGAAAACATAAGATGATGTTACAGGGCGTAAAATATGCAGACGAGGGTGCCAAATTACAAGACTACAGTAGGACCCTTGACAAGAGCGCAACGAGACTCTGGATCATCGCAGAGCAGCCCTGCCCTGTTTGCCGTGATTAACTGACCCGAATGACTCGTTGCTACAATTCACGGACTGCCTTCGATGTGTTGTTTTTGAAGCCTGACTGCACGTACGTGTGTCGGCGCGTAGCTTTCTAACGCGGCACGCCATTTCTGTTCATGGGGAGAGGTCGCCGCGCCGCGCCAGAAAGCCGCACACTGGCACGCTGAAACGCGTACGTCAGGTGATGCCTTTAGGCACGGCTGCCGTCGTGACTTTGTAGGATCGTTGTACACTCTCTTCTCGCCTTTCATTTTCCCACCCCTCCCTTTTCCATGCACTGGGTAAAAAATTGGGTATTGAACCCTACTTAATCCCTAGCTTCTATCTTTACCCCTTGGCCTCTTCATCTCACTGAGCTGAGTTCAAAAGTCGGTGCCTGATTCTGGTGCATGCGTGGTTGGAAACAGAGAAAACAAATTCCGCAATCCTAATTATTTGACCAGAGAGCAGCTAAGCAAGAGGTTCTCAGCCGTTGATGCTTTGAGGACATTTTTGGGGACCAGCGCAAGAGATCAGGAACCTCTGGCGATGAGAGAGAGAGAGAGAAAAAAAAAGAAAGGCGAGAGGGATGTGTTACATGCAGCCGGAAACGACACTCAAGGCACTCTGCATATCTTCTAACTGTATGGTATTCGCTATAAATTTTCTTAAACACTTTCTTAGTGTGATGTATAAGGGCTGGACAGACATGGATATCGCTTTAAACTCAGACAGAAAAAAAATAATGTTTAAATACCTAAAAACGCCGTTTTCTCTAGCTCGAACTCGGCAGTTTTTTCCGTTAATATATATCAGTTTTACATATGACAATTTTCCGGACAACGATGTTTAAAACACTCTGGAAACTTTTGCTGAATTTGACTTAGCTCCAGTATTTTTCAGGGTTTTAAAATCTACTTTCTGCTGAGTTGACGGAAGAAAACTTATTTGGAAGTTTACAAGTTCCCATTTATGGACACCAAGTCCATTCTTTTGTGCCAAATTTACGTAATAACATTTTCTGCATTTTTGTCTACTTCTTTACAGTATTTTTACGTTAGTGTTAGCCATATTCATGAGCTCTTTTTATCTATTTTCTTCAGCCGCGCATGCTATTGCGTCTAAAAAGGAAGCCATCATGCAACGCGATAGCCCGGTTCACTTTTTGCAAATAAATAAATAAATGAATAAATGAGCAGAGACGGCACTTACGAGCAAGAACGAAACTTGGCCCTGGAAGCGAACCCAGGAGGTCAACTCGCGTCAAGCGGATAACACAGAAGCCCGACTTTCGTCCTTGAATGCAATCCAGCTTTATGAGACAAAGAGAGCCCAGTCGGAAGACGTCAGTGGGTTTTGTATTTTGCGTCTTCTACGTCCGCGACTGATCTCACTTTGTAAGTCTCCTTCGTCTCGTGTGTGCGCCCCCGCCTTGTCTAACGCAAGGTTGGCAAGGCGTCTGACATTCAACAGAACCTATTTTGGGGGATTTTCTTACGTGCATGAATCTTCGTTCACGCGGCGAGCTTCAGCATTAAAGTTCGAAAGAAATTGAAGAACTGCGCGTCGGAAGTTCAGCGGAAATAGAAGCATTCCACACCATCAAATCGGCTTAATGGGACGCTAAAATGGAATGACTTGGTTTATAGTGATAAACTGTACTTTGAGTACTCTAGTGCCCTTGCTTGGCCATCGTGTGTTCATCACTAACGAAAAAAAAAAAACAAGGCTGAAGTTTCATTTTAAGTTCATCTCTGCGCGTGAAGTCATGAATTTCAAAATGTATGCTTTGTATCTCAGTGACATGAGCTGGATTAAAGTATCCGAAACTCGTATGCTACGTATAAGGCACCCCGCAGATGACCATGTACTTCATTTTTACCAACTAAAAACTACGTAGGAGCCAGCAGAGGCCGTCGAAGTCTATGACGACCTGATGTTATCCGTTTGGTGTGGGAATCTCAAACAGCCCCTCTCCACACACATTTTTTCTTCTCACATTTGCTGGCCTACCAAATGCCCCCTCGTGGTAAAAATGGTGTTTTCGGGACTGTGAAATTGTACTTTACTAATATGCAAAAAAGGTTTTCCTCGTTGTGTCCCCTTAAGAATATGCATTATTGGGGTAAGGAGTCCCACGTCACATCGTTATGGTGTGACAATAACATGTTTTTTTTTGCTGATTAGGCTATATTCTTGATTTGCTTTGTCATTATTTTCTTGATTATTGTTTTTCAGAACTTCATTTATTAATTTAGAATTCCTGTTCGCGACAAGTGCTTGTAGTACGTTGAGCTGCTGTCTGGATATTAACATGCGTTTACACCATCAGCAAATTTCATCGCTATCGTACGATGTGGAGGGTATGCTCACGACCATATTACTCATGGTGGAAATGATGACACTATATATCAGGATAAGAAAAATAGTCCAGAATAGGATGATAATGTGATCTTTTGAACAAGCATACATCTAGCCTGGGCGGGTTTTTTATTTTTTTTCTGTACTGTAAACACAAGAACATTGGATCCCCTCCCATACACAAGGCCCCTGACTACACAGTGACAAAGAACAAAAGGACGTTCTAAAAACACTATTGTAGCCTGAGTAACTGTGGCTCTATGAACACTGTCATCAAATACTTTCTTTCTGCAAAATATCTCCAATAAGAATTCAGAAGCATATAAAAACCAGAATCGCAGGCCACCTCAAAAAAGAGGCGTAGAAGTTTTTTTACAGTAGAAGGAACTCGTGAAGGAGTAATACGGTTTCGGAAACCATGATATTCAAAATGTGGGGGAAGGTAGACTTCCATTCCGTTTATGAGGAGCGCACTCTGCCGCGCTTCTCTGTATGCACCCATGCATTTCCTGGCGTGGTCCACTCCGACACACAATATGCCTTTCTTCCTGACGCGTGCATCATCGGGAAAAACCAGACTTTGTGCAGGCATAACGCGCCGAGATCCCACTGAATTATGCAACAACTGCATCTTCACAGCCCAGATTCCACGAAGCTATTATAGCTGTTGTTTTTGCTTTGTTTTTGCTGCTGTTGAAGGGTTTGCTTCTTAGGGGTACTCAGTTCCTCGACATCGTCATGTTCCAAGCTCCTCTACTGCATAATACTGCAAGTACTATGCAGTAGTGCTTGCTAGTCTAGTTGCTAGTCGAGTGCTTTTGTAAGCGACGCCTCACATCCTACAAAGATTCAGTGGCATGCAGTTTTACAAAAAAAAGCATGAGTATGTATCAGAATTTTCAAGTGAATGCACCGCTCCCAAGGAGCACAGCTGTGCATTACGCGAGTTTCTACAGTCCAGAATGAAGAAGAATTGCGACATTGAACTTGCTTTCAAGGCACCACTTTACAGCTTCACTTGGAAAGTACAGGGACGACATTAATGAGTTTTGCAACAGTGCAAGTACATCTATCTGACAGACACTTTTCCTTCATGAATAGACAACATTTTGGGGCAATAATTCAGAACGCACCGCTGAGCGCATCCTGAATGCTCTCTTTAGGTGCGTATAGTTCGACGCTGCTAGAATGATAGCAGCCAGCTGTCGTAGAAAATATCGGATGCAGCTAGCATCACAAAACTTAAGGGTTAATAAAAAAATTTGACAGCATATACCAGGTACCTGGGGGGGGGGGATGAACAACTAGAGAGAAGGCAGGGAGGTTAACCAAGCACATGCCCGGTTTGCTACCCTACGCTAGGGGAATAGGAAGGGAACATAAAGATGAGAGAGAGGGGAAAGAGAAGAGAAGGAGAGAGAGAAAAAAAGGATTGTCAGTCTATCGGCTGGCGCGTATCCAGCGGTGGCACTACACAAAAGTTAAAGGTTGTCACGTAGGCCTGTAGTCCTCAAAAAGCACAAGACAGCTTTGACTACTTCCTGAGCCGACGAAAGGTGTGGACGGTGTTCCAGTAGCATGCGCATAGAGAGTGGCCGATCGTCCAGATGTCGCAATGCGTCCGAAAGCTTCATGGGAATCGACGTTATGCGAAGCATGCGGAGGGAAAGTGACTGTGTTGCAATTTTTTTATTCAGTGACACATACTGAAATGACGCTCAATATATGTACGAATGCTGCACGCACAGGCACATGTTGTAGAGTTGCAGATGTTTATATAACCAGTTGTTTGCACTTGCGCAACGACGCCAACTGGAACATGCGTATTAGCAATACCATAAGTTGATATGAAGCGCTGATGCTCGCTAGGATGCTGGCCCTGGACACTGCTACATAAATCATCTTCAGCGCATGGTAACTAAGCACAATTGACGTTAACACGACCTGACGGCTGTATCAAAGGAGTACATATGTAATGTTTATAAAATTGGGTAGGCAGCACTTCATCGACTATTGACGTTTCACGAAGATCAGCGCCTATTCGAAAAGTAGTTCCGGGACCTGGCTTAGCTCTGTGGTAAAATGCTTCACCGCCACCCAGAATGCTTGGGTTCGATTCCAGCTGGGGCCCTGACATTTATTCTTTGCAATCATTGGGTCAACGCTACCGATGCCGAGTATTCTAACACTCGCACGTTAAAAAAAATGGCAGATCCCACGTACAGCGGAAATCGATCATATGCAAATCACGAATGAGAATTGTCAATATGTGACTTTAAAATCAGCGCAACGTTACGAGGTGGAGGTAAATGATGCCGTACATGACTTCCGCGTCATGGTTATCAGGTTTGGATGTGTCGTTTACGTTCGTGATCTGCTCACATCACCTGATAGCAAATTTAGTGTATGTGGAGCTAGCTAAACGGCGGCGAGCATCCTGTGAGCGTGGTATGTTGTCATGTCCTACATGACACGCGTGTCAGGATGATCATGTTTGCACCAGTCATATATTTCGTCATTCATTGACGTCACGTAACACCAAATTTGGTATATGTGGAGCTAGCAAAACGGCCGCGTGCGCATCATGAAGGGCCCCCTATGCTCCAATGTAGCGTTGACGCGCGCGCACGCTGGGCACAGCGACGCTATCTTAGCAAAACGTGACGGCAACCAGCGCAAAATGCGACATACTGCATTTCACACTGATGCGTTGCCCAGACAACACTGCGTATCCCTGTTTTCCTAACGAAGGGACGCCGGACGCACTGAAAGCGCATGCGTCGAAGCAACGCAGTGCGGAGCGCGCCTGCAAATGTATGGCAGGACCGACGCATGGCGTGGCAACCCCGGCATGAGGCGACGAAACGAACGCCGGCGAGCCGGCGCACCACGTCACGTCAATATATATTGGCACCTTGACTATGGCGTGTACTCATGTTCTCACATGACACGCATCTCATGATTATCATGTTTGCTCAAGTCACATACCTTCGTCATCTATTATCGCCACGTAATACCAAATTTGGTATAAGTGAAGCTAGCGAAACGGCAGCCAGCGTATCATGAGTGTGGCATATAGTCATGTTGTTAGATGACACGCATCTCATCATCATCATGTTTGCACCAGTCACATACATTCGTCATTCATTCACGTCCCGTAATACCAAATTTCGTATAAGTGAAGCTAGCGAAACGGCCACGAGCGCATCACGAGCATGGCATGTAGTCATGTTGTTACATGACACGCATATTATGATTTTCATGTTATGGTCTGTCCCTTGTGTTCACTATGCAATCATGCCATACCATACCAGTTTTGCAATATGCCTTCTGAACGAAACCATCGCAAGAGGTGCAGGACCATGGAGTGTAAATCATGGCATTCATGACATACATGTCATGATTTTTATGTTATGACTAATCAAATATCTTCTTCATACAGTCAAGTTATGCCATTACAAGTTTGGTATCAATACCAGTATCAAAACGGCCAGGGGAGCTAAAAGTCATAGGCGGCTAGATAGACTGATAGATAGATAGATAGATAGATAGATAGATAGATAGATAGATAGATAGATAGATAGATAGATAGATAGATAGATAGATAGATAGATAGATAGATAGATAGATAGATATATACGCTCAAAGTCGCCGAAGTTCGCTAAGAAGTGCTTCACATTTAATAGCCCAAGTGTGTTCTCGTCGTTTCTGGGCAGACGGCAAGTGTCGATCACCTGTGGCACATACCCGCATACCAGTGGCACGTAGCTTCCCGTGAGTATGGGCCACTGTCTGGCGTGAAGTGTATGACGACGTACGCGACGGCTTTCTGACATTATTCATGCCTTGACCAGCGCGTCATATTCGCCAAGTCATCTTACCACCCCATGGTACTTTTGGTTCATGCCAAGTTAAGGGTGTGGCCACGATAGCATCCAAATGTAAGCCGCTAGATAGATAGATAGATAGATCTATCTTTGCCGTTCTTTGCCGATCTTTGCCGTTGCCCACACGACCTCGCGGTCGTGTGGGCAACGGCAAAGTTTCGACCTTACCTCTACGGCCGCTCCTTCAAGGTGGTGACCGATCACCATTCGCTGTGTTGGCTGGCCAATCTCCGTGATCCGTCTGGTCGTCTCGCTCGGTGGAGTTTGCGCTTGCAAGAGTTTGACATCATGATTGTGTATAGGTCTGGGCGCAAGCACGAAGATGCCGACGCACTTTCTCGAGCACCCGTGGGACATCCTGATATGGACTCGGAATATGCTGATGGTTTTCTCGGAGCCCTCAGTGATTCTGACTTTATGTCTAGACAGAGAGCCGATCAGGAATTGCGCCCTATTATTGATTCCTTAGAAGGCCGAAATTCTCACACTCCTCGGCGCATCGCTCGCGAATTGTCATCCTTTTGTCTAAGGAGGGGCATTCTTTACAAGAAAAATGCTCGAGGTAGCAACAAAGCCTTCCTCCTCGTTGTACCAGCCGACATGCGGGATGACATCCTCCTCGCGTGCCACGACGAGCCCACGTCGGGACACTTGGGCTACTCGCGGACTCTCGCCAGAGTACGCCAGCAGTACTATTGGCCACGACTTTCGACCAGTGTACACCGCTACGTGCAAGGCTGCCGCGAGTGCCAGCGTCGCAAGACGCCACCCGTGAAACCTGCGGGCCTTCTCCACCCTATTACACCACCACGGACACCTTTCGACCTCGTGGGAATGGACCTTCTAGGACCCTTCCCTTTGTCGGCCACTGGTAACAAATGGATTATAGTGGCAACCGATTACTTGACCCGGTATGCTGAGACAAAGGCGTTACCCCGCGGCACGGCGTCTGAAGTGGCGAAGTTCTTCGTGCAGCACATCGTCCTCCGGCACGGCGCGCCGTCATGTGTGATTACGGATAGAGGAACATCATTTACGGCACAAATGCTAGAGGACATTTTCAGACTGAGCTGCACGAGTCACCGAAAAACAACGGCTTACCACCCACAAAGTAATGGACTGACGGAAAGGCTCAACAAGACCATAGCGGACATGCTGTCAATGTACGTGGACGTGCAGCACAAAACCTGGGACGATATCCTCCCATACGTCACGTTCGCATACAATACGGCAATGCAGGAAACAACCCGATTTTCACCTTTCCACCTTGTTTATGGACGCAACGTACAAACGATGCTTGACGCTATGCTGCCGTACGATAATAGCGATGCTCTTTCTCCAGAAGCCGAGCAATACACGCAGTACGCCGAAGAGGCTCGTCAACTGGCTCGCGTGAACATCGGTCACCAACAAGACGCAGATGCACGACGTTACAACCTTCGCCGTCGAAACGTCGCATACCACCCGGGTGAACGAGTGTGGGTGTGGACTCCTGTCCGACGACCAGGCTTGTCTGAAAAGCTTCTGAGCCGTTATTTCGGACCATACAAGGTTATCCGACGTGTGAGTGATCTTACATACGAAGTACTTCCGGACGGCACAGTGTCGTCACGTCGACAACATCGGCCCGAAACTGTGCATGTCGTACGACTCAAGCCGTACTACACACAATAGTCTCTATGCTTGCGAGTTACTTCGCAAACGTGACAGTGATCTCATGTGGTGTTTTTTTTTTTTTCTTCTTGACTCTTCCACTGGTGCTGTTGTGTTCGCGCATGGTCCAAGTGCTTGTGCGCCCTCTTTGTTTTCCCTGGCACTCACTTTGTGATTCTCTGCGTCAACGCGTGTTCTAATTATGGGTTTTTTTTTTTTCTTCTTCTTTTATTTAGAAGCATCGAGTCGATGCTTTTTAAAAGGGGGGACTAATGCCGCATGAATTCGCGTGGTTTTCGTGTGAAAGAGGACGAAGAGGTTGGGTTGGAGCCGTTTTTCTTTGTCCTAGCTTGACGAGCAGTTCTGCGGAAGGTTTCCTTGAGTGAGACAAGATTGGTGACAATATACTTCTCATATAGAAGCACCGCCATCTAGTGGACATTGCAAGGACTGAACGAGTGGAGGCACACGTACACCTTCTTACGGCTTGCGCTTCGTGTCTACTTCCGACCTTTAACCACCTCGAGTTCATGGTATATGCTAGTTCACTGTATTCATGGTACTGCGGCCCAACACTCGCTAAACCTTTTTAAAACCTAGGCGGTTACGCCCAGCGAGTATAACGTAGCAACCCTTCCTTGTCTTCTGTGCGTTGTTGAACAATAAAAAATTCGCAGCGTGCGCGTTAACTAAAAGCCGAATTCTCCTGTGTCTCATTGCCCCTTAACAGCCATCGGCATGTACATTGAGCATCAATGTACAATATGTCTTTTACTGTTCAACAACGCACAGAAGAAATCTCTCACCTTCACCATCCTTGAGGTCAAAATGTGATACTTGGTACACACTACTACTACAGCCACGAGGGACGAACGGGTACCGCTATAAGGAGCTTCGCCCCTAAAATGCGCACACTTCCCCAAATCGAAACGTGAGGAAATGGGAATGCATGGCGTAGTGTTCATAACCGCGTCTCGCACGTGAGAACTTAACGTTAGAAGAAAAATGTTGCCTTTTTTTTTACACCATGGAAAAATGGTGGCCTTCACTGGAGTGGTGTTTTTCTGTCGCGAGAAACACGGTATGAGTTTACAGCTCTAGTAGCTAGTGTGCATGGGTAAAAATGCAGCACAAACACGTTTAGAACGCGCTATTTGCAGGCTCTGCCAAGGCAGCACAAATGTGTTTCAAACGCACTGCTTTGAGGTGATGGCAAGTGACATTTATGTGAAGGAGGGGAGTGTTCCGCTTGCAAGCAGCAAGGAGAAGTGCGCGCAGCGCGCGCACCCACAGATGTTGCTGACAGCTGGCGATGCCAAAGCGTGACAGGGGGGGAGGGGATCTCCGGTTGCTAATGACACACACGCCCGGAGATGTTGCTATGGGAGAGGGTATGGACAGATCCCGACGGACGCCTGACGTAGCGCGACTAAGAAATACATTCGCATTTAAAACAAGTGAAGGACACCCTGCCTAAGCACACGCCCATCTTTGTCTCACGACATTTGTGCTGAAGTACAAGTTGCCGCATCACTGTGGCCGTAGTTCTGCATTTGGTTAGTCTCGTCACATAAAATATTAGACCCAAACACACACACACACACACACATATATATATATATATAGATATATATATATATATAATGAGATCTAGCAGGCAATAATGCCAAGGGAAGTATTGGGAAAGGTATTAGACCGGTCTAATATTAATATCTTCTCCTATACTTTCCTTGGCATTATATTCTGTTAGATCTCATTACTAATGTGTAAAACACAGAAAAACCAGCACTTAAGTATACACTTCTGTCCATATATATATATATATATATATATATATATATATATATATATATATATATATATATATGATGAGACTAATCAAATGCATGCATATTGAGAAGTTACCTCTTCCTCGCTTTTTCACGCCATTTTCAGTTACAATGAAATCATCATAGGGCCAAATATTTCACCTTGTTTCGACACTAAAGAATTGTTCGTGCCGCATTGAAAAGGCTGCTAAGCCTGAAACAGTTGATGCTGTGGTCAACACAACCTTGGTGTCACGTTGTATTTGCTCTCTACTTAGTCGCTACGCGCGACTGGTTGAATGTATACCTTAGACTGGTTAAGCGGGTTCATTAAGTGATAACAGGCACTTGTTGTGATGAACTTTTACAGCGTGCTGTGAAGCAGTGCGGCCTAGTAGTGTGATGCAGATATCTTACAAACGCCCCGCCGCGGTGGTCTAGTGGCTAAGGTACTTGGCTGCTGACCCGCAGGGCGCGGGTTCGAATCCCGGCTGCGGCGGCTGCATTTCCGATGGAGGCGGAAACGTTGTAGGCCCGTGTGCTCAGATTTGGGTGCACGTTAAAGAACCCCAGGTGGTCTAAATTTCCGGAGCCCTCCACTATAGCGTCTCTCATAATCATATAGTGGTTTTGGTACGTTAAACCCCACATATCAATCAATCAATCAAATCATATCTTATGAACGTGCTCTCTTTGTATATATCTCTCTGCTTTCTTCTCTTTGCACAATTTTTTCCCCTTTCTTCACTTCAACCTAGCAAGCCGGATAGCCTTCTCCAGTTCATTCTTGTGGCTTAATTCTTTGTACCGTTAAACACATCTTGATAAAAATAATCGTGTCAACAAAGACACAGTAACAGTATTATCATTAACACATCTTCTTTGAATGTAAGTAGACGAAACTTGGTCACGCAAACCTAAAATAAAAAAACAGCCGGTCTCTATCACCAGGCCTGTATAACCGGCATCAAAAAGAAATAATGGTGATTAGAAAACTAATCAATTGAGCAGTTCCAAAGAGTTATCACAGGCAACGAAACTAGAGATTCTCTGTTGCATACGTACAGAGAAATAGTAATAGATGAGAGTTGAAGTTAAATTAAGATGGGAAAGAGTGATCAAATAAAATTACAGCAGATGGTTCGACAAGAAATCGATCTGCCTTTTTCCCTGCTGGCTTGCAATACGAACAACCATGGTAATCAGTTGCCGCACTCTTCTAATCCGTTAATCGATTATCTTGCAGTTACTCACTCAGTTTATTCGGTCCCGTTTTTCCTTCTCCTATATACTTCTTCATTTTTCTGCATCCCTGTATTTGCGAATACTTTTGCTAAAGGACCCTCTAGGCGCATCGATTCACGGCTTTAGTAAACGAACAAAAATATTACCGACATAAGTAGTAGCGTACTTCGTTAACGTATACTGTAACTGCATTCATTATCCGAGCCACCTGCGTTATCTCAACTCCAAAATGTGCTGCACCTGCAAGAATAGCATAACGCATGCCGGGCACCTCTTCGTACTATACACTATACATACAAGCATTGAATTGCTGATGCTGTATATTAATTCTTTGCGCCTGGGCCCCAGGCAACAGGTTTATTTTTTGAGGGTTTTTTTTTCTGCGCGTATTTTTCTTGGGATCCCGATCCCTAATAACACACAAGCGAAAAAGCTGTGGCCGCCACATCGCCGCGTGAATAAATTAAGTGGGCCTACAAGGGCCTAATCAGGTTATCTACTATTGGTTTTTGATAAGGTCAATATATTATGTAAGATGCGCCGTACCAACTAATTCAGGGTAAGGAAGAGTGTCTTCGTAGTGCAATTGAAATGGAGGGGCGAAACAAGACGGCATGGTGCTTTGAGCGAAGACGTGAAAAAGGTACAATTATAGAGGCTTTTAAAAGAAAGAAAAGTGTTCTAAAAGAGTAATAAATAAAAAGTAGGCATGATACATGCGTGTCTGTCTGTTACGGGTTTCAGCTGCGGGTCTCTTGGTTGTAGGTTTATTCCCGACCATGGCGATAATGTTCTTATAGACGTGAAGTGCTAGAGAGATGGTTATGGTGCGGTGTCACTGCACGTTATAAAACACAATGCGATTGGAATTTTCATCGATATCATATGCGACGTGCCTCATGAATATAAGAAGCTTTTGGGCCGTAAAATACCAATATTAGAGACTTTTATCTTTCACACATACGTTTGAACGTAACTTTGTTACTAGAATGCCGAGTGGTGTTTACCGTGTTACGAAAAAGCATGCTTTAGAAAAGTTTTAGCGCCTTGTACGTAAACGTTTACTGCCGAACGTTGACTTGCTCCTTTACGTTTGCGCAAACAACCAGTCAGAGTCATAACTGCATATAAACTATAATTTATTCGCGTAAGATTGAATCATGGTGGCGGCTAAATTATAAGCTGCGCCTTCGGCGTGTAAAATATTCATGTATACGCAGAAATGGTGCGGTGTCACTGCATGTTATAAAACACAATGCGATTGAAATTTTCATCGATATCATATGCGACGTGCCTCATGAATATAAGAAGCTTTTGGGCCGTAAAATACCGATATTAGAGACTTTTATTTTTCACACATACGTTTGAACGTAACTTTGTTACTAGAATGCCGAGTGGTGTTTACCGTGTTACGAAAAAGCATGCTTTAGAAAAGTTTTAGCGCCTTGTACGTAAACGTTTACTGCCGAACGTTGACTTGCTCCTTTACGTTTGCGCAAACAACCAGTCAGAGTCATAACTGCATATAAACTATAATTTATTCGCGTAAGATTGAATCATGGTGGCGGCTAAATTATAAGCTGCGCCTTCGGCGTGTAAAATATTCATGTATACGCAGAAATGGTGCGGTGTCACTGCATGTTATAAAACACAATGCGATTGAAATTTTCATCGATATCATATGCGACGTGCCTCATGAATATAAGAAGCTTTTGGGCCGTAAAATACCGATATTAGAGACTTTTATTTTTCACACATACGTTTGAACGTAACTTTGTTACTAGAATGCCGAGTGGTGTTTACCGTGTTACGAAAAAGCATGCTTTAGAAAAGTTTTAGCGCCTTGTACGTAAACGTTTACTGCCGAACGTTGACTTGCTCCTTTACGTTTGCGCAAACAACCAGTCAGAGTCATAACTGCATATAAACTATAATTTATTCGCGTAAGATTGAATCATGGTGGCGGCTAAATTATAAGCTGCGCCTTCGGCGTGTAAAATATTCATGTATACGCAGAAATGGTGCGGTGTCACTGCACGTTATAAAACACAATGCGATTGGAATTTTCATCGATATCATATGCGACGTGCCTCATGAATATAAGAAGCTTTTGGGCCGTAAAATACCGATATTAGAGACTTTTATTTTTCACACATACGTTTGAACGTAACTTTGTTACTAGAATGCCGAGTGGTGTTTACCGTGTTACGAAAAAGCATGCTTTAGAAAAGTTTTAGCGCCTTGTACGTAAACGTTTACTGCCGAACGTTGACTTGCTCCTTTACGTTTGCGCAAACAACCAGTCAGAGTCATAACTGCATATAAACTATAATTTATTCGCGTAAGATTGAATCATGGTGGCGGCTAAATTATAAGCTGCGCCTTCGGCGTGTAAAATATTCATGTATACGCAGAAATGGTGCGGTGTCACTGCACGTTATAAAACACAATGCGATTGAAATTTTCATCGATATCATATGCGACGTGCCTCATGAATATAAGAAGCTTTTGGGCCGTAAAATACCGATATTAGAGACTTTTATTTTTCACACATACGTTTGAACTTAACTGTGTTAGCAGAATGCCGAGTTGTGTTGACCGTGTTACAAAAAGGCATGTTTTAGAAAAGTTTTAGCGCCTTGTACGTAAAGGCTTACTCGCGAACATTGACGTACACCTTTACGTTTGCGCAAACCACAAATCGGAGTGATAACTGCATATAAACTATATTTTATTCGCGTAAGATTGGATCATAGCGGTGGCTAAATTATAAAAGGCGCCTTTGGCGTGTACAGTATTCACGTATACGCAGAAAGGTGCAAAAATACTGGGATACCGGAGCGTCCCATGATGTTGTCGGCATCATGGGACGCTTCGTGCAATCACAGTTAAGGATACGTTTGTTATCGCTGAATGTTTATGAGGAAAAAAATATTTATATACACCACAGTCGCAACTATGCCGCTGCAAGGCGTTTGCACAAGAAGTAGAATGCACAATGTTTCTGCAATAACCATTTGGTTCATCCCATCCCCGCAATATGGCGCAACGGTTTCCGACAGTCGCATTCGGGGGCTTCAAGCCTCTCATGTTTACGGCTCTGGCCACTCTTGCTTCAGCAAGCCGGCTGAAACAGGTGACAGTCCTTCAATACTCGTCTCTGTAAACATAGGTCACGAGAACGATGGTGTGGGTTTTTAAATGTACCGCTATTATTGTCGCTCATTGTGGTCGGTGTCGTTCGCGCTGAAGCGTTTTCAAGAACGCATCAGTTTCAACTCACACACCTTTATACTTTTCCATTGTCGGTCGCTCAGCCACCTGCAGTTGAAAAACCTAGAGCTTCCACGTTTTTGTCATAAAATAATAACAACAATACAAACAAAAGAAACAAAGGTAAAACAACTGCCAAATGTAAGAAACAGAGAATAATAACCCTAAACTATAACGAAACAAAAATTACTTCATGGCGGAAAATATATGCATAGAACACTGAAAGCTCCGGGATAAGAAAAAAAAACGATATGATCATGTTCTACGAACACGATGGACAGTAAACGATAACCAAATTGTCGCATCTTGCCTAGCCGAACACACAAAAATGTACCCTTAGGAGGCACCGAGGCTCCTCTAAGTTGTTGTTTGAGTTGGAAGTTAGTGGAATTTGAGCGTTGGGGGCGAGTTTATCCAGTTAGGAAAACACCACGAAGCTTGTAAGCCATAGTACCAGTGTTTACTTTCACGGGCAACAAATTGGAGTTCACTCCTTCAGTACAATCAGGAACTGCACTTCCAGATGCAGTGGTACGCTCGAAGAAAATGTTTGTATTCGGTGAACAAACATCGCGCTGTCCTTCCTATCTATCTATCTATCTATCTATCTATCTATCTATCTATCTATCTATCTATCTATCTATCTATCTATCTATCTATCTATCTATCTATCTGTCTATCTATCTATCTATCTATCTATTTGTCTGTCAGTCTGTCTGTCTGTATGTATGCACGCATGTATGTATGTATGTATGTATGTATGTATGTATGTATGTATGTATGTATGTATGTATGTATGTATGTATGTATGTATGTATGTATGTATGTATGCATGTATGTATGTAAGTCCACATGAGTACTTTGATATGGTACTAATCTATGATACTAATTATACGCGAGCGAACACATCATCAAGTCCAGTAAGACGTAATCCCAATCAGCTGGTTTTGCTTTTGGTTTTACTGAGCAGTCAAAATAACAGTTGAGGCGGAAGATTACTATCGCTACATTGTTTATTGCAATATAATAAATAAGAGGGGGGTCCCTTCAAAACGTATTGAGCTACGTGAAAACTCATTTTCCTTAGGACAGATTTATTAGCGCAGACAGATGAAACCAATGAAAAGGAATACAAATACACAGACACAACGCTGTGCCTTCGTGTTCCTTCTCATGTGTTTCGGCTTTTTGCGCTGGTTATTCTATTTTATTCATGCACAAACTCGCCCCAGCAGTGGTTTTTGCATTATCATAGTGCCACGCTCCTGCATGAAGCAGCAATGCGAACGTGGCGTGGGGCCGAAAACATAGGAGTCCGTTTCAACGTAAAAATAAATGCTTCATAGCTTCAGACAGGGCCTGCGGAAAGGGCCTGCGTGCGGTTTTTATTCGAACACTATTCCCCACTGCCAGCGCCCTACGTCCATGTCTACCTTCTTCGCTTGAGAGATCAGTACCGTGTAACAAACGATGCATAAAAGCTTTTCAACAGGACGCATGCATCATCATGAGCCAGACTACGCCCTCTACTTGCTCTAAGTAAACGGGTCTTGTGTGTAATATGGCCACGTTATGGTTATCTACTTCATTCAACTATGCCACCAGCCCCATTTACGTAATTACAGTGGTTAAAAGGGAAGAAAAACACGAAGAAACAGGCAGTGTTAATGGTATGTGAATAATAATGCCAGCTAGAGTTGTGAGCCGGCAAGCTCTAGCCAGCCGAAAAGAGCAAATAGATTGAAGTGTGCGTTAGCGCTTCTTTTGAAGATACATGCTCGAGTGTTTCTGCCCCGCTGTTCCTGTCTTGTTTCTACGGCTCTTGGTGCTTGACAAAATGGTGGACGTGCTGGGTAATCTATGCACCGTATCCCTCCACATAGCAAGAACTCAAGAGTCGTACCGGTGGTCACTCCTGTGGACCGCGCGAGCAGAAGAATCCGAGGGCAATCCCTTGAGTTTGGACTGGTCGCAAACAACATGGCGGCTCCGACCAGCCCTATACCGACACCAACCCAGTCGGTAGGAACGGCACAACGCCGCTTGATTGTATCTTACGCACACCACGAACGCCAAATCCTTTTCATGGCACAGCACTTGAGTATGTCGAAGATTGGCTTGTTCATTACGAGTTCGTTGACGTGCAGAACTAGAGGGACGACGCAGACACACTGCGGCACGTCTATTTCAGTTTTTTGGATGGTGCACGTGTATGGTAAGAGAACCAGGCAGGTATCCTTACATTATAGGAAGACTTCAAACGCCAACCTATTGGGACATATGCCAGCGCTAACCGCAGGGAGAGAGCTGAGCGCGATCTGCGGTCCCGCATACAACTGCCGAACGAAAGATTTGCGATGTATGTCGAGGGCATGACGCGTCTTTTCCACCGACCTGACCCCGGCATGCCAGAAGAAAAGAAAGTATGGTACCTCATGCGAAGGGTGAAAGAGCAGCTTTTCGGTGAGCTTGTGTGCAGTCCACAAAGACTGTGTCAGAATTTCTCACAGAAGCCCTCACCATCGAAACCACCGGGCCACGTCATACGAACGGCGCGTAACTCTTCAAATACGGACTACATAGGAGCTTTTAGGGGCCAAATGGGTTTCTTTCGAGAGCTCATACGTTCAGTCATTCGCGAAGAACTCATAAGTTGTCACTGCCCTCGCAACCCACTATCTCCTCGTTGTCCAGCGTTGTCCGAGAAGAAGTGCAGCATGCCTTAAGAGAACCGCCTTTCATGCGGTATTGTCAACCACCCGGTGACTTCTCTAGGATGTCGTATGCTCAGGCTTTGCGGCAACCTGTTACACCTGCGATTCCGCATCCCACCGTGGCCGCAGCCATGCTGCAGACGGTCCAAGCGGTGCCATATTACAGCCCACCTCACCTGATCTCATGGAAATCAGACGTCTGGCGTACTCCAGATCGACGTCCTCTCTGCTTCCACTGTGGCGAAGCTGAGCATCTGTACCGATACTGTTCTTACCGACAACTTGGACTAAGCGGATTTTCGGCCAACTCACCGCCACCCAGGTTCGGTCTCTGTGGCCCCCTGAAACTGAAGAGTATGTGGCTCAGTGGTGCGGAACTTTGTCATCCTTCTACCAGTCACGCTCCCAGGAACTCCCTTTATTTCTAGGTTATTCTGTATATTGTATTGTTGCTGAGCAGTGAGTTCCTATGAGCGAAATGATTCTGTGTGTATATGTGAAGCACCATTTGACAATCTCAAAAACACTCTTATCGCAACACGATGCTCAGTAATCGAGTAAGTGCGCAAAAAGCAAATGCGGGTAGCGATGCCACCTTGAGATCTCGCACCCGACACCATAACGTAAGAAGATTTAAAGGCAGTTGCTGGATCCTACGTAGTTTCTGGCCGATAAAAATGAACTGCATTAAAATCAGTTTGAGCGATAGACATGGCGTGTGAAGTGTCAGAAAATTTCATCGAGTCAGTGACACGATAATAGCTCAATTACATTATGAAATGTACGTCACACGTGGTAGTTTCAGCAAAAAATTTAGAAACTAAATTTGAACCTTGATTTCCTCCTATAATAATAAACCCATGACTGTGATGGGTTTATTATTATTGTGATAGACATAGTGATGTCTATCGGCGCTGCACATTAAGACATGAGATGTGCCCGAGTATCTCATACCTAATCTCCATGCTAGCGTCAGCTCTCAGGGCAGGTATATGGAATGTAATATGGTCAATGATGTCTATAGTCTCGATAGAATTTGTACGCTGCATCGGGAGTCAACAAACAACGTGCATTAGACTGCTGTGTTATTTCTATTGGACATGTTATTGAGGAGAAAAGCAGGATAGACAGAAGCCTGTGTGTGAGGTTGAGGATTTGCGCGCTCTTTGAAATGAGTGAATGTTAAAAAACGTAAACTCCTTGTAGTCAAACAAGTTTTTTTATGAAAAAAGTAGCTCTTTGAAGTGACTGGAAGTTGCAAAGTGTGAACTCCTTATAGGAAAGCAAGTTGTTGTTATCAACAAAAATATCGCATTACTCGAATGGAAAAGAAAAGCTTTCACCGTATTACTTTAACTTCATTCCATTACTGAAATGAAATCAACTTGAGAAACGATCGGCTGAAGTTCCAATCATATATTCGGATGGTCATTCGATGCGACTCTACCGATGTTGTTAAGGTTTTTCAAAGAAGCGAGTGAGTTCCGCTGCTAGGCTAAGCATGATTGAATAGTAAAAATTAAGGAGAAGTGGTACAATAAGAAGACACAGTTATTTTCTTCGACAACTACAGTCCTTCTACCAGCTACCTCGTGTCACCAGTTTTACAAGGTAAGCAGAAAAATAACTCTGAAACACGCGCTTAATATTTTAGCTTCATTTTGCCGGAAAGACGGAAAGAACGGGGATGAATGCTAGCAAACACACGGATCTTCAGTCTAGAAAAAGGCTGCTACGCTACCGTACAAAGGTGTCCATTAACGCGACACGAACCCACCGTGCACACCTGCACGAAGAAAAAAAAGACAACAGAAAAATTACGCAGTAATACCATTGTGGACTTTGTACAGGGCTAGATGTGCCTCGTGCAAGGAAATCTTCATGTGGACGCGTAAAAAGTATGTGTGTCTGGTTCGCTTCTTTTCTCGTCATCATCGTAACGATGGTACAGTTCGCTGAGTTGCTCCTAACCAGCGATGGCAGATATTAGCTTCGTTCGGAGTGCGATAATGATCTCCACAGAGCTATTTCCGTGACGCGCAGAATCTGCTCCAGCGAGAGGACGATGTAAGTAAAAGGTAGAGGCACGTGGGAACGACGTGACTAGTACGTGAACAGCGGAGAGCGTTGTGACGAAGAGCTTGTCAGTGAGATCGTAGCAGACCACGCGAAAATAGGTTGACCCAGGCGAATGGCACATCAGCACAGCAGCACTTGTTTAGCACGAAAAAGACTTACCGTAGTTCTGAAGCGATGAGATTATTATGATTATAAGCACATTTTTCCCGTATATTCTTTACTGTGCATGGTCGAGGACGTTTAAAATTTGGCTTGTTGAAGACACGGGTAAAAGTTAAGCTGATGCTGTTTTCTAGGAACTGGAAGATCTATAGCTTTTAGAGAAAGTCTTTGTGCTTTAGAAATGGTTGCCGACGTTTGGTAGTTCAGTGTTTGCTCTGTCGGGATGCAGGTAACGCCTAGATATACTATGAGGGAGCGTTAGAGAACTGAAATCAGCTCTTAGGAGCTTACTTGGATTGGCCCAGTCTACTAGAAACAAGCAGCAAAGCCGATTAAGGACGATATACTACAAGTTCTATTGCACTACTGCCATTATGTTAGCCACAGAGCTATAACCAGACCAAGACGTTTTCTTGAAAATTTCTTTTTCCTTCGAGGAACGGTGAACATTCAGCGGGCTATGGCCATAGATTTAGTCCATCGGCTGCTAAGTTTTCAAAGAAGTTGTGACCATTTAATGAAGCTTGGGAATTTATACACAAACAAGTTGTACCTTTTTTTCAATATACTGAGAACCAAAGTAGATGGCCATTATCAGTAAGGTCACGTTGTTACAATGACTGTTGTTACAACGAAAGTAGGGCTATCACCTGATAGTGTCAAGCGCTTCTGTAAAGCTATTTGAAACTGTAATGACGCCTGTAATGACGCATTTACATGCAAGCAATTGATCTTTTTCTAAATGCCTGGACACACCTACAGTTCTTCTCGTTCTTTCTGTAGTTCTGCAGGTCTTGCAGTTCTACAGATTGTAGTTCTACAGTTATATCTGTAGTTCTGCAGGTTTTACTGACAAAACGGTAGGTGTATTCCAATTTTCGGCTTAAAAAATCACTTGAGACAGTGAAAGGTTAGTGATTACTTGGCAGAAAGACTGCCGTCCATGGTTAGCAGTGGGAACACGTCTGGTATAGGTCTTTTTGACAACGAGAAAGAAGGACGGCATCCAAATCAGCCTGTGAATCAGCCTGGAACTACTTTCCTCCAAGTTCAGCGCCCAATATGCGACGCATCTTCTCTCTGTCACGCATGTTTCTTGATTAAGCTGTCGGCGTTGACACGGTTTGTTGAATTACTGAGCATGAACACTTATCTTCGTGATGGAGATCTACCAGGAAGGGTGAACGACGGTGCATTCACGTTAAACAATGCTACAGCCAGCAAACACCAGTATGGAGCGTTTGCTGCCTCTCCTATATTAATGTACAGTAAACATTCAATTACATCTGTAAGGGCCCGTTTTAGTTTCGTGTTTTGCCGATTTCCATGAGAGAGGAATCAGCCATCTTTTTAAAAAAATACTTTGGATACTTCAAAGTAGAAATTTAGTTCAGCTGTCTTTTTGTTGCTCTGTCTGGCACACCATTCAGCCACCCGGCGAAAAATTACGCCTTTTTTCAATGCCCATAAACTTTGATCTGGTGGCTGCGTTCACATTTGTTAACCTTGAAAATCAAAAAGCAAGTACTACACAGATTTCAAGTAAACGTCAGTGCTTCAGCATTCGGTTGTTTGTTCCTTAAGTTCTAAAATACATAAATACGTAATTCTAAAGACCGCAGTACGTATCACGCTGAATGGACAATGCGACACTACGAATGAAAAAAAAAAGCGGGTGAATCCAACACTTCGCTAAAACGATGTGGTGCCTGCCACCTACCAGTGGCTCTGCGTTTTAGAAAAACTTTCGTCTATGAAAATTACTGCCAGATGGCGTTCATAATTCACACAGCGCCTACAGACAAAAAACTATCATCTTTGAATGACATTTCTTATCGAAACACGCGAATACGCGGCCAGTTTTTTCTCACTCTCCTTCTTCGTACTGAATACCTGTACACCTGAGCCGTTCTTATAGTGAGACAGACCTGTGTGTAGAAGTGCTTTTGAGACGTATGTTTATGTCACTAAAGCTGTAGAATTTGCTACTAATGGCATCACGGCTACATTGAAGCTTCACCTGACTAAAGCTCAAGAATACTTAAAACAAAGGGGGCTTCATCTTTCTGTTTTTGAATAACCTATGTCAATTAAGGATTCTTTCTTTTTTTCTAATAGCTACCGTTGTTTTGTTACGCGTAGGAAAGGAGTATAAATTACCTTGTTACTTTCGAGGTTACCACCGGATATGACGGTTATGGATGTTTTTTCAGTAAAACGCAATTGCAAGGATCTAACTAAATCAGGAAGTTCTCAAAATGCACTACGGTTTTCCAGTTATAGCTAACGGCATCGGTCTTACTAAAGCAGGACAATTACAAAATGCACCATGCTTTCCCGTTATAGCTAATGGCATCGGTCTAACTAAAGTGGGACATTTTCTAAATGCACCATGCTTTTTTAGTTATAGCTAATGGCATCGGTCTAACTAAAGCAGGACATTTTGAAAATGCACCATGCTTTTCCAGCTATAGTTAATGGCATCGGTCCAACATAAGCGGGACATTTTCGAAATTCCCCCTACGTTGTAAGCGTAATAAAGAGACGTGGGATCGGATAACAGCTTGGAAGAGGCTATAACTTCAGCTATACGCCATATCCTTTTATGGCAGGTGCTTTGAAGTACCCTTCGTCGAACGGGACTCCTCTGGCTGGCCCATGAATGGTGGTGAATAATGCATTGTCTAAAACTGTAATGAATGGTATTACTGCTGGCTGACCTGCATTGGATATGAATTTCTTTTTTCACATATGATGTGTTATCTGTTTCCGACGAAGCCGGTTTAATGGCGATTCACTTTAGTTGCCGAAACGTGCTCTGAATGCTCGTATCCGTGCTTTACTCTCAGCAATGGTGAAGAAAAGCATTCTCACTTTCGATACGGTAAATTTACGGTAAATTTTGAATCCACTGGGGAGGTAATAAGCTTTTATTTTGATCTACTCTGCGCTCTTCATGAGTACACATGCCCCGTTGGTGTTGGCCGGTCATTCGTCGTCGTTTTCATGAAAAACAAACGTGAAAGCAGAAGACAGCTTTTTCATGTTCTTCTTCCAATCAGTTCTATTTCAAATCTCTCCTATCCTGTACTACCCAAAGCTATGCTATGCGTAGCCGTTCCCTTCTTTTTGTTTTGCCATCGTCCTCCCCCTCACTTTCCTCACAATGCCCTTGCTATTCTTCCTGTACGGTACAATTGTGCTAAACACAGTTTTCTATTCGTTGTGCCATCCATGGCCATTCGATGTTTCACTCTCTTTCTCCCCTTTTTCCTCACCACCGCTTCAATACCCCGAAGTTTTACTATATTGCCCAATCATATCTTTATACTACTGTATACTATCTGTTTACTATATCTGTATGCGTGGGTGTGCCTAGAGCATGGTCTTGCCTACGTGACGCTATAGATGACTCTGATCTGCCTTACCCTATCCTATTCTCATTTCTCCCTCTCTCTCACCTTCACATGAGTCCTCCTCAGCTTTACTTCTAGTTCCACCCTCTTGCTGTATTGAGTTACGCATTGCTATGCCGTAGATTGATGCGTTGTACTTGGTTTCGCCTGCGTGACGCCAAGTAACCTCATACGACAGCCTATGACGGCCCGAGTTTCGATGAAACCAGGGCCGCGCTTCCGACATGCAAGATCTTACAAATTTACACCGTAGTGCTCAAGCGACGCGCTGAGTTAAAAAAAACGAAAAAGAAAGAGCTGGAAATTTGTTTTTTTGTGGTCGGGCCCTACTTTGTACGAAAAAAAATCACCGCCTCCCCCCCTTCGTTCTTTATTTATTCGGCACCAAAAAGAAACATAATTGTTTGCTTGTGGAACGAAAGGAGGTTAAGCATACTTATGCGCGAGCACGTCAAGGTACCGAACACATTATGTTCTAGTCATGGAGGCCACCCATATTTGGACGCTGGTGTGATACTTCACTCTTTCCTGGTGTTACCGAAGCCTGAGCCGGAAACCCATGGAAATATGAACACTTTTACCATCTGCAATCGAAAAAACGATCCGCTGCCCTATTTCTTAGGTCTCCCAGCTAGAAACAATGCTCTAGGGAGGCGGCTACAAAAAGGGAAAACAGAGAAAACATATGAATCAATGGCAAGGTCGACTTTTTATCGCTAAACATCATGATTGATTTCGGTCACAGATGTTGCGTTATTTATTCCCATGGCATTCGTGCATGTCGTAAAAAATTGGGGCGAAGAATCGCGGCTGGTAAGTTTCCCGCAACAACATATATGCAAGAACCCCTGACTTATTCTCGTCGCCCCGCATGTCCACTGTCGTGTAGTCTCTCTTCGTTCCGATGAAGAGTGAGTATCATATTTTTGTTAAGCGAGGGGAACCGTTAATTTCTAGGGGCACATCGGCCGATGTCACGTTGCAGTTCTGGCAAGCGCACAAATAAAAAGAAAAATGACTCTCGCTTTGAATCCACAGCAAGTGTGAGAGGAACACATATATGTAACGTAGGAAAGTAACGATAGTCAGGATCTAGAAGTAGATAAGAAGAAGTGCTTATAGAATAAACATGGCGTATGAGCCAGGCCACGTCTCCCATTCCTCGTAGCGTGACATGAGTCGACAGGATGAAGACCTGGCCGCTACTGTTCAGCCTCACATCATTCACGAAGCCACCGCAATACGCCTCATCTGAATATCGACCACCGAAGAGGTGATCTCAGGTGCATGCAGTTACCGGCATCATGACAGAACCATCAACTTACCTTCCCATCCCCAAGTACACTGGAGCAGCGGACGATGGACCTGTACAGGACTTGTTCGACCTGTTCGAGCTCCACGCTACCGCTGCATGATGGAACGGGAGACGATCACCAACCTTACCGACGACGTCTTCAGTGAGGCCTTCAAGTTCTACATCACCCACATATTTCAAAATGACGAGTCATGGGAAAAGATCAAACAAGAAATGATCGTTTGGTTTAAAGAATACAGTGACGACTACGAGGAAGACTTGCTTATAACCCACCTAACACAGAAAACTGCACTCGGTCGTCACAGTCAAAAGCAGCCTTCACGCATTGACAAACCTCCTGATTTTTCATCGCGTGAATCTTCGGTGGCTCACAACGCCCACCTCGCGTCTCACACGTTCACTATGGTCGGAATAGAGCACAGAAGCTCGGAGCATATTCAGTCAAGCCCGGGACCTACAGTTCAGTTTCATGCGTCAGAAGAGCTCGCACCGTTCGTTGCAAAGAAAGACAGCCATTCCCAACTAAAATCTGACCGAACCACGCCTACTGCGGTGTCGTCATTGAGAGCACAGCCATCTGAAAGCCCAAACACAGGAGGCTCGGAAGCAACTCTTACAGGTTGCCAGGTGCCAGAAGCCTACGTAATGAATGCTGTCGCGGACGCCTCTGATGTTCCTCCAGTCAAATCTGTCCTACCAACTTTGCTGCCTGAGAAGCGTTGTAACTGCTACCAACTGGACAACGCGTCAAATTGCCAAGAAAAGTATTGTCCTATTCCAAAAAGGCTGCCACTTCAACTCTTTTCGCAACATCAGCAAGACCAGCACAGTGAAATCGGCCAGGTTAAGCGCCTTGTTATTCGACACTGGCAACTAGAGACGACGGAAAAACACACACGGCGCCAAGAAAGACGTTTACAAATGACTCAACTAAAGAGACAACATATTCAAGCTGTCTCACTCGAGACAAAGAAAGCATCGAATCCCAGCCATTTTCCCAGGGGACGCCGAGTAAGTTTTCTGCAGCAGAGATTAATGCTCAGACAACATGATATACGACGACGGAAAAGGCTCAAACCAAAACCCTGTATTCCGTAAGGACTCGGAAATCACCGCGACAACCTTGGTCAACAAATACGCAAGCGGGTGGCGCCACATGTGTACAAAATCAAGACAAAAAGCACGACGCCTACGCCAGTTATGCTGCTGGTGCTCCAAAGCCTTCACACGACGTTCATTGCTCGCAAGAATTCAAGCAGCGTCATCATCGAATTCCACGCTCAATGTGTACTTGTGTTTTCCAGAACGCAACAGTGAGCCTCGTCCACCAGAGCTGTACTAACCCCGGATTGCTGTCCTGTGAAATCTTTGTGCGACTTTACGGAACTTCATTTTGATGTGGAACAACAGACCATTTGGACATTTTTTTGTGTTATAAGACTGCTTGTTCATCATGCATTGTAATATGCAACGCGCGCATTCTTTGGGGGGGGAGGGGGAATCCTGTAACGTAAGAAGGTAGCGATGGTTAGGAGTTAGAAGTAGATGAGGAAGAAGTGCTTTTGGAATAAACATGGCGTATCGGCCAGGCCATGGCACGTTTCCACTCTTCGTAGCGTCACACACACACACACACACACACACACACACACACACACACACACACGCACGCACGCACACGCACACGACCACACGCACACGCCCACACACACACACACACACACACACACATACACACACACACACACACACATATATATATATATATATATATATATATATATATATATATATATATATATATATATCATTTATTGACACATGTGCTACAGTGTGTATTAGTCCCGTCCGTAATGTCTATTGACATATCACAACCAACTCGCCTGGACATCTTAGAAAACTCATTAAGCATATAAGTAGTAATCCCACTCAGTGCTGTTTTTATGACTGTATCCATAGCCTTTCCTAAAATTAACTTGAGGGAACTTTGGCACTCGATCATTCATTGACCATGAGAATTATGGGTAGTACACGAATTTCCCTGGTATTCGTACTTCCGGGCGGCAAATTGTACTTGTGGCTTCACCTAATGCGGTGTGTCGGTTCTGTTTTCAAGGAAAGAAGAAACTTCTTTGAATTTCGAGGCTCGACTTGAAAAGGTAAGCCTAAAAGAATGAGGTGGTGAAGCGCAACCACTGAGCATTAGCCGATTTTCATTTCATGAGAAAAGAACTCCAAGCCTCACGAACGCGCACGGAGCCAGAAGTACGAAGATTAGACAAATCCTTGTTCTACCCATCATTCCCATGCTCACCGAAGCGCCGTGCGTTGGAGCTCCCATATACACTAGCGCCAGAGTTCCCTCTAGTGATTATTGAGGAAACTCTATGACTGTGCCAACTATACAGACCTGACATAACAAAGCAGGAAAGTGCACTTATGATGCTTCATTCGTAGAACTTCATTTTTACAGTTGCTGTGGTTGTTTGGCTTGGTGGTAGTTTCTTGGTGCTTTCTACGGGTCGGCTATATTAGATGCGCAGCAGCTTATGGCCGTGTCCTATTCAGTGTGGGCGACTACCTTTATCGTGCATGCGCAGCAGCTTTCCCAGTCTTTGCCAGAATGCGCTCACGCGCTTGCATGTTCCAGCCTGTGTAAAGGCCGTTTCACATGACACAAAAAGTAGCGATTTTCAGCCTGCGAATTCGCTCGCAGCGAAAAACAGGACAGTTCGCTCCCGCCGCAGCGGTCGGCGGCGAGCTTCCAACGTGTGGTAAATTTTCGCCCTATCGCAGCGGTGGGAGCGATTTTTTGTCGGGACCTGTCGAAATAGGCCTGGTCCGGCCAAGCCGTCGAAATAGAGTCGACGTGTTTGTTTTGGTAATGGCCGATGCTGTGCATTTTAATATGAATTCAGACTGGAAAGTGTTCTTTAATGACGAAACAAGCAAGCCCTTCGTTACCGTTCACGGTAACTTCATGATGTCATAATGCACATATTATTACATTACATTCGTGTCTGTCCCAACGAGCGGTGGCAAGAACTCACCGCTCCAGTCGCAGAGCAAAAATCGCGGACCGTTCGCGGTCCATGTGAAACGAAACCGCCATTAGCGATGGTTGCGAACAGAGCGATTGGAGTGAACGGAACAATTTTTTTTTCGCTGCAATCGCGGCATGTGAAACAGCCTTAAGTGGTTGGGCAAGACGTAATAGCCTCTCTTGCTTACACTATCTCAGCAACCATGTGATGGCGTCGGGGAACGGAATTCTGCAGACGCTCGATGAACCTAAGCGTTCTGTCCTAGTCAGTACGTGCTGGCACGCGCCAGCGCGCAGGGGCCTGCGTAAATGGCTGTGTTAGAGACTGTGGCCTATTCCCCTTATACTCTCTCAGCAATCACGTGATAGCATTGGAGAATGAGACTCTGTAGATGCACGAAGAACCCACGTGCTTCTACCTGGCGTGGCGTCTTTCACAAGAGTTTTGGACGAGCAGCAGGAACAGAAACTACAGTCAATTCAGGGTGAGCTCCCCTTGCTAGAATGCGTTTACATTGCGTGAAGTGCCTGAGATGAACGCAAGTCGACCCACGCGCTGCTTTACACGATAATGATGGCCCCTTTAGTGGGAGAGAGGGAGAGAAAAAAACTTTATTATATCTATATACAGGGAGTGTGTGGGTGGCCCCCGTTGCGAGCCACCCCTCACAAACACTAGGTGGGCTCCTCGTCACAGAAGTCCATTGGCGTCCAAAGCGACTCGGGCATGGTTGACCAGGGCCTCCCGACTCGCCAGGTTGGAGCAGCCAAGCAGGGCCACCTCCCAGTTCTCCCTGGTGAGGTCCGGTTTGGGGGCAGGGCGAGGGGTTCACTGGCATGCCCAGACCATGTGAGAGATGTGCGAAGACTTCTCCGCACAGTGCGGGCATTATCCTGTGCAGGCAGAATCGAGTTATTTAAAAATTGCTGGGCACGGCAGTGTTTTAGTGTAAACGCGGAGGAGTCAACGCTCCTCAACATTTGTAAGGCCCTTACAGCGTTTAGGATAAATTGAATGACCGAACACGTAGAATTCAGTAATTTCTCGAAATGTTAAGACCGAATTTGGTTTAGTGGAAGGTGGTGTAATTTTTTAAGATCTGCCTCTTTGTCTCTGTTTCGAGAGACCTCCATCAACTCTCTATAACTTTATTTCAGCGGAGGTATTGGAGCAAAAGGCATACAACCTCCTTGCACACTGATCTCAGCCTTTCATGAAACAGTGTTTACTGCACAAAAGCTTTCGAAAGTTTCCCGATTTATTTTGTGTTTTTGGTTTAACAGCACGTGAATAGGCGTCTCGATGTTATGAACTCCCTGTAGTGAAGTCTGGCTGCTCTTACGACTAACTGTACGATTGACTGTTCCCGGTTGTTCTTATCGACCTGCCCTGGGATATTTGAGTTTTCGTTGGCGTTATTTCGAAAACCTTGTGCGTACGGTGTCATTGTTGGATGTCTTATAGGAGCTCTTTTTTTATTTCTATGAACTCCTAGTAGTAGAATTGATATCTCTGGCTGCGACTCTTTTCTGTTGTGACGAGTTCGCGATGACTAAACTATATAAGTATCTCCCTCTCTATTATCTGAGGAAAACTAACGCACTGCTTGAACGAGACATAGGGCTTTAGAAATGCAAGATTTATTTTGACGGCAGCAGAGAAGCACACAACATCAAAGCCGTCAGCAGACACAGATTCTCAGCTCAGCTGAATGCGGGATCTACTATAAAGACCCGCGCCTGTTTGGACGGGCAATATTAATATCTCTTCACTGCTTGCATGACCTTGCAAGTGGTGAGCAAATGCAATTTAATGCATTAGCGGAATGTTAAATATACAGCTAGATGGGACAGCCTCCAGGAGATTCGAAGCAAAATTATTCTCGATAGAAATATTTGAGACCGAAGTACGGATTTAGCATTTGATTAGTGCTCTCTACGGAATGGTAATCGCTTGATTGCAGTTCTCAAGTGTGCTGCTGTATACGCACTGCGAGGCGATTCCCACGCATATTTTAAAAGTTTAATGCTGTGAAATACAAGTAGTCTGAAACGTATTAATAATAATAGTTGCGGTTTTAAATGCCACGAGCAGAACACGGTTTTCGGGCACGACGTAGTAGAAGACTGAGGAAGTTTCCACCACCTGAGGTTCTTTAACGTGCGCCTAAATTGAATTGTGCGGGTCTCTCACATTCCGCCTTAATCTAAATGCGATTGGCGTAGCTGGCATCGAGCTCACCAGTCATTGGTCAGCAGCCGCGCAGCGTAACCACTGTACCACTGTGCCGGCTATGTCGGATGACCATGCTGACAGACCCGCCGTCATGCGATACGGATTTTGGGCAATCGCCCTAGGTAACACAATATACATGAAATGAAAGCCCCGAAAAATATCCTCACGATAGCGTTAAAGAGCTCGTTTCACGGAAATTCAGGCGTCGGTGTCGGATTGAAAGATCGTGGGTCAGAGTGGTGACTGAAGCAGAGTCGTTTGAGTCCGAGTGCGGATTGAACCCGGGTCGTTTGCATGTTAAGTAGGTGTTCTACCCCACGGCCACGAGCCAGCTTGTGAATACAGTGAAAATAACTTCCACTGCTGGAAAATGCAGTGAAAGTAGCTTTCATGTTTGTTTTTTTACAAACGCACGCGTCCTGTATACATGCTTCACAATACAGCATGATATATTGCAGTAATATTGCATGGTACAAGCGCCCATTGTCAGCGGGCGTCACAACATGTGATTATCATAATGTCTTCGTGGTTTGAAGCCGTTCACTCTCTACAATAGGCACACGCTATCGTGCCTATTAACCTAAGGCAACGTATTGGACGCATAGCAAGTTCGAAAAGGTTTCGTGCACTATGTGTTTGAAGTACCCACTAGGAACAAAATATCGCTATTGCATTCAACTCCTAAAGGCGAAGCTTTGGAGCCCCCTAATTGTTTTCGTCGTTTATGCGACAACAAGTCAGGATGTCTCGAGCGAAAAACGACAAGGCTGAACACTACGCCTCAGGCTGTTCTCTAACAACCTGCATATTCGGTGTGAAGCGGCACGTGAGAGCCTCCGTGTGGGCCGAATTTCGCGGAGGTGTTTCATCACACGCGCATTCGTATAAGCCTAGCTGATCCTTCAAAGCGTCGGCTGGAGCGCTAACAAGGAGAGAAATTGAGATACCGTTACTGAGGGGAAAGAATCTACTGCACAAAGACGCGTCTTTGGGCGTACAAAAAATATTGAACCACGAAGTTGCTGTTTCTCAACAGCTTCACCGTAGGCATCTCCAATTAAATGATGTCAAGCCGTGTCGAGCAAAGCCTTCAGCCACAGTGTGGATTGCATGGCTCTTTACAAAAGTAATGATTGCGCTGCCGCCAAGAAGGCTTTGCAGTTGGAAATAATACCCTCAAAAAGCGTTCAGCGAAGCTCATATATATATATATATATATATATATATATATATATATATATATATATATATATATATATATATATATATATGTGTGTGTGTGTGTGTGTGTGTGTGTGTGTGTGTGTGTGTGCGTGTGTGTGTGTGTGTCTGTTAGATCTCATTATTATTGTGTAAACCACAGGAAAACGAGGCCTTCAGTGTATACACTTCTTTCCTTAATTCTTACCGAGGGTCTCGTACTGGCAGACGTAGTGCCTTTAGGTTGTATACGACGGACTATTGGTCAGCTGCCCATTCGTAATAATTTCACGTGCTACGTGACGCCAAATAGGCTCAAAAAGAGTGTGCTGCACTCACCGCCATGGCTACTGGTGGCGCTGACTGACACTCTCACGTTTAATTCGCATATAAACCCAATAAAGGGGCTGAGGGGATAGCTTTCGTGGTAGCTCAGTTGTAGAGCATCGAAGGCGTCGTTCGAAGGTCGCAGGTTTGGATCTTGCCCACGGCAAATTATTTTTTTCACCCACTTTTTTCATATGTACATTACAATTTCGGTCTAATATCTTCCCCTACACTTTCCTTGGCATCATTGTCTGTTAGATCTCATTAATATTGTGTAAAGCACAGGAAAACGAGCCCTTAAGTGTATACTCTTCTTTCTTTATTATATATATAAATATATATATATATATATATATATATATATATATATATATATATATATCTTAGGTCTCAAAAGAAAGCTCATTCATTTGTAAAGCATGCTGTGGCAGAGATCGTATGTATTTTGCATGCAAATATCACAGCACTGCGTGCTCTACAGTCGCTTTTTTTTTAATTTCACAGTCCGTCTCTCCAGAGCCTGTCGTCCGGTCCTCTCCGTACGCTAAGTCACGTAATGTTGCCCACAGCAACGTAACACTCTGAGATCATTAATTCGTCTTCCACACGTTGGCCTCACTATGATGTCGTTTTGGCTCCAGAGTCCTCCCGCTTGTCGCTTATCTGTTTACTACGTCGTTGCCTCACAGCATGGTCCCTCACCACGTCTCCTGCGAGTAACTGACACGGCCAACGCACGGAGAAAGCCCTGCTTGTTCTTTTACTGCTCTCCAAATGAGTAAGTTATCGTCATCGTGTTACGCTGGCGAAGTGTACGTCGTCACGACGATGGACTGCGTGTACCGCACTTCGCCTCCGCCGTGCAGAAAAGAAAGGGGGGGGGGGGCGAGGGAGTGAGTGAAACCAGCCGAAGCGGTGACGATAGGGTTCTTCGAGTCCTCGTCAGTACCTTATCACGGCACTTAATCGCAGAATTCTCGCGGCAGCATTCTCGCATCGATGAGAGTGCGCAGTTACTTTTTTGTCACTAATTGTTGACCTCGGTGTTCCAAAACAACGGAATTCTATGGCATGCCTCTCTTGCACGGCAGGCAAGCCACGCATCTCTCGCTTCCACGTAAGGCAGGCCTCGGTTGCTGTGGAATTGTGGTGTATTGCAATGATATTTATATTTTTTTCTGCAGCGAGCTATCAGCTGGCAACCATGTTGTATATTTTTAGGCCTTGTTAGTTCTCCTATCGCCATACGTTTATTTCTGCCAATACAATATGTGTGATTATGATGCACAAGTGACCATTTAGTTTTAAGCATTATAAGTATTTACGGCGACAGTAGAACTGCCCGAGGAAATCGTTTGTTGTATTGTACATAGTTATTAAAAACGACCAACAATTAGGCGAAGTAAGGCATAGAGGATATCATTTGGGGTTTGTGTACTGTGGCATAATGATTTTCACCTACACTGAACGGAAAATCACCCTTCCAATCGACCAAGTTTGAACCCGCCACTTTCAAATTACCCTTCCGACGCTCTACCCTTTGAGCTACAACGAAAGACACTGTCTGGTCCGCTTTTTCGTAGAGTATAAATGCATTCTTGTCGGATTAGCGCCACATTCTGGACGCCAATATACCTATGCGCTATAGAGTGCACCCATGCTTAGAGACCTCCCTTCGGACAACCAGTACTCCAGAACAGTGGAAGAGACCCTTCTCAACGACGCGCCTGGTGTCTGTCGAGTGGTCGTTCAGCGCTCCGGGGCCGTCGCAGAAGTCCCATGTGTCCCCTAATAGGTACCCTCATTTTTTTGCATTCAAAAATTATTTTTATAGTCATCATGCGTGTCTAATACTTGGATGTTTTTCCTTGCGCCATTCGAAGCCCAGACGACGGATGCGTATTAGCGATGAGGAGTGCTGTTGTCTAGGCTAGCTCGTGCGACATCTGAGAAGTTAAACAACATGAAAAACAAAGACGAAACACACATGGACCTTTGTAAAATGCGAATTTCGTGAATAGAGCTCAGCTGGTCGTCCATCACTGGCCCTGTTAATGTGTCTTTCATCTTCGCCTTTCGTGATGCCTAACTTCACAGATGTCCCAAGTCTCGAAGCAAGCCGAGCGGTCTACACTTGGAAGGAGGGTAAAAAAGACAACAAGAGAAGTGGCCTGGGTGGGAAGCCCATAAAAAAGTTCGATCAAACAAGAAGGTGACTCTTGTGTTCAGTGTATAAGAAAGGTAATACTTTGGCGCAGTTGGCTTTGACGATCCAGGATGTGGGTTACTTTTTGTTTAGCCAGCCCCAGACATCGTAGTTTTCACAAAACCAGCGCCAGGCAAAGTATGTAAGAAAACTTCACTTTTAAACTGAACTTAACAGACTCCATTCTGTTCCACCGAACTTCTTGTTTATTGTATCCCGCCTCTGCTCCTTGTCTTGTGCTGTTTTGACTTATTTTTCCTCTAAATGAAGGTCACTCGACAAGCTTGAAGTATGTTACTCCGCCCTTCTGAAGTTTCAACTCTAACTACACTTTGAAATAGAGATCCAACTCAGTACTCAAGTACTCCTGGTAAGCTAACAACATGCCAATATTCTTGTTATATGGCAGAACCTGAACAAATTTTTGTTTATTAATGATGTAATAGTGGTTTCTCTGAAACGAAATCCTGTAAAAAATAAAAAGACAAAGAGGAGAACAAGCATAGCCATGTACATGCAGTATAGTACAGCAAGTGGTGGAAAAGACGCAAGTGAGAGAGTAAAAGCTGGGCCAAGTGAGAACGGGGTAGGCGCTCAGCAGTTCATTTGTGTGCCATCCTTATGTGTGCCTTGCAGCAGGTTGTGCTAATATATTTTATGGCGTTATGGCGAGAGCAATTATATGGACACTCACCGCTGGATTTCTCCGCGCATATATATATATATATATATATATGTGTATATATATATATATATATATGTGTATATATATATATATATATATATATATATATATATATATATGTAAGCGAAAAAAATAAATCTAGAAAAAGACTCCGGCGTCCTCAATCGAACATGGAACCTCTGAATCGTGAGTGCGAGGCGCAAACTACTGAGCCATGGAGGAGGAGGAGCACCTCCTTTAACATTTAAACGGCAAGTTATTTATATCTACCACTTACCACTGCTGACAGGCATCTCGGGGAGAACTGTCGTATTTTCAGCACTAACAGCAAGATGACGCTACGAACACGCATTGCCAAATCGTCAAGACACGGTAGCGCACTGTCATCTTTCACGCGTACTTTGCCCCGTGGAGAAGAGGGGATGCATGCTCACTCGCGCGCCCTTATCTCGTGGTGGGGAGGATCGTATGTCTTGGCTAGCCTTGGGCTTTCACTGGAACAATTTTTTTGTAGCTACCGGACCGACAAAATCAAAAGTCTCGGCAATCGTGGCACAATATCCGTTTGCGAAAAGGGCGCGCTTTTCAGACACAGCGGAGTATCAACTGAGACGCTTATTCGCGTCCTTCTCTCCCTGTGAGTACGTTTCGTGCTTCATTTGTGCGTGAAAAACGTGATCCACGTTTTGATCTGCTTCCAAGTCTGTGAGGAACCTTCCCATTTATTGCTATCGCATTCATTGCTTCACCTTTGTGGCAAAGCACTGACTTTTTTGTTCCTATTCGCTTTCTGTTTTCGAAACTGCTGCCCCGAGGTGTTTCAAACCATTGCTGCTTGTTTGACTGTACTGTCACTTTCTTCTTAATTTGTCTGTAATCGATCCAAAAGATCTCCATGTCTAACAAATAGTTCAACATCGTTCTTCAAGCAAAACGTGAACGCCTGAGTTTTTAAAGAAATATATCGAAACCGGATATTACAGTTGCATAGAATGCCTTTTATTTCTTAGTTCTGTTCTTGATAGTAACTCATTTCCTCAGTCATTAGGTGATCATAATTTTTGGTCGCCTACCTTAAGTCCAAATGTTTTGGAAGGAGAAGCATAAAAGAAAGCAACCTGAACTAGGAAAGAATGGCGGAGACATAAATTTAGAGAGCAGGAGAGAAAGGTCACTGTTCACCAAATGCTTTAAAATGAATTGAAATAGTGCCGACGTTTTCTTGAAGCATTTCGTGTACGATCTATTGTTTTTTTTACTTGTTACTCAACGAAAACGACACCGACGTGCAAGCACGTACTACAAACACTTCAAGTTTTAGTCGAGTGCACTTCAGAAAATATTTAGCGAATAATTCAACAATCTGTTTATTTTATTCTGGATCTAAATTTTACTTGCATGAGTTCGTCTGGCACATCCACATCGTTGTCTGCGAATACGTAAACATGTTAAGGAATCCAGGATGAATTGTGGAGTGACGACTTTCAAAATTATTCGTTAACCTTTGACTCAATGACTGAGCTTAGCTTACACTACGGTAAATAGGCTTCCGATTGCTGAAAGAGGTGACGTTATCAAAGTGATCAAAATTTGCCGTGTTATTTTGTGCTCGTATGCAGTGATCAGTTTAGCAGGATGACCCGAAGGAAAAAAATGCATATTTCGAGAACTTCTGCGCTGCTTGATCACACTGCCAGAAGAAAATTTCGACAAACATTACACTGATGAACGGTTCATTTATTGCAATGAATTGCTTTCTTTTAGGAGAGATATACGAAAAATTTCATCTTCAGGCTAAAATTTTAAAAAAAACTTTATTCTAGTAGCGCAAAACGCATGACGCTGAGTTGCGATGTTGCTGCACTTTCCACAAAATCCGCATTCTTGCTTATTGTCACTGTCGCGCAAACGAAATCTGCCCTGGAAACAAAATTCCTATCACAAGTTTTTTTTCCTTCAATTAAGTAAAGCCGGCAAATTTCTAAAAAGTTTGTCCTTAATTATACTGCTAATTTTCGGAGCATTCTCTAAGACATCTCATTTCTCAACAATATTTTACTTATCGTACTTGCTCAGGTCGTGGGTTCGCATCCCGGCTGCGGCGGCTGCATTTCCGATGGAGGCAGAAATGTTGTAGGCCCGTGTGCTCAGATTTGGGTGCACGTTAAAGAACCCCAGATGGTCGAAATTTCCGAAGCCCTCCATTGCGGCGTTTCTCATAATCACATGGTGGTTTTGGAACATTAAACCCCACATATAGATCAATCAATTATCGTACTTGCTCATTTCAGTGAATGGTGCGTGTAACTGGTAGCTTCACTGTACTAATTGTTTTAAAGAAGTTTTCAACGATTTTTATTATTATTTGGTACTCTACTTTGGAAGAGCATAAGTCCGCCCCGTGGGCCTCACACTTGATGAGGCCCTGTGTTTAGAAAAAAAAAATGTTTAGCAATTTCGAGTACTTCACTCAGCTATGGGAGAGCACTGAATCGTCCCGCTAAAAGCAAGGAGCTAGATTGCGTTTGTGTTTAGAAAAATGTTTAACGATTTCGAGTACTTCGTAGTCAACTATGGGAGAGCACTGAGCAATCCCGCTAAAGAAGGAGAGTAGTGCAACTTTCACTGCGCGTGGTGTGTTTAGAAAAAGTGGTTTACGATTTAGAGTGCTTAGTACTCTACTATGGGAGAGCATAAAGCCGTCCCGTGTAAATGTGTGTTCAGAAAAAAGTAGTGAACGATTTAGAGCACTAAGTGCTCTATTATGGAAGAGCTGTGTGCCGTCCCGTCCCTTAACACAAAGCTAGGCGTTCAAGAAAAAAGTAGTGTAGATATTAGGAACAAAATTAGCTGCATAACACAATCCACGCCTCTTATTGATCACAACCTAAAATATGCGTCTGGGAAAGCGTTCGACTTTATGTACACCCGTCGGCAAGCTTAACGCGAAATCTCAGTGGCATCTCCTGAAACAGTTTGATTCACACTAACGCAGCGGTACTTTTACTTCTGTTGCCGTAACGTGACCTATGCATGCCAAAATATATTTCAAGCATATGAAGCTATTATTACATCGGCAAACAGCTGCCAGCGCTTCGCGGCCGGCATAAGTCAAATCAGACCAAGTCAAACGTCAGTGCGTTTGTGTTAAGCTTGCTGAAAACTGTACATCTGGTTCTGTAGCTATGAATTCGGGCACAAAAACTTCTATCCGAAAAAAAATACGCCGCACCGCTGCATCGTATTTTCAGGGGCAAAGCTTCCTCGTCGTGCATCGTAGTCACCCCTAGTACTCGGAGTGCTCACTAAATGGCGCTGCGGCGCTCCCTTCACTTCGTTTCAGAAGAGACGCGCACTTCAGTGTGGTAGGAGATAGACGTACGGACGGTTAGACTTCATGGTTTACTGATGTACCTTCGGAGCTGCGCCCACTCATCATATACTGTAATATTTTTTATTACCTTGCCGTGGTACTCCCTCATGACTTTAGGATGACTATTTCCCCGATTCCATTTCCTTCTAAATCTTTTCTGTACAAAACGTGGTTTTATGCTGTCTCAGGGTTCGGAAGCTTTAGAAGTTTTCCCCACCTCACTTGCAATGGTTATGTAATGCCCGCATAATCGGCTTGTCTCTGACCGAGCAGCAATGTTAGGTTATTACGTCGTGAGTGTTACCTACGCGACATGTTCTGTTGAGAACTAATGAACAGTGTTCTCAGTAACAGCGGTGTATGAGGTACATGATTTCATTAAAAGTTTTGTTTAACAGAGAAAAGGAGTCCTCAGGCTTACATTTCCTGCTTGCATCAACTTTTGGAAACTTTTGGCGTCATGATGACGTCAGAACGTAACGTGATCCCATGGAGAATTTTTTTTTCTATCACTCGTATTTACGCCGATGGTCACCTATCGCGTTTATTAGAGAATCTAAGACGTTAGCAATAAAGCCGATCGATGTGAGCTCGTAATTGGTGCGAAGTGCTTTTTCTAAAGAGCAGTCAGGTCGGTTTTCCAGTCCTGGATGTGGGTGTATTACCGGAACATATACATGTTCACATAATCGAATCATACGGACGAAGTGATTCTCTTGTGGAACACATCTTGCGGTCTGTGCTGTATTTTCTGCGTTCCACAGCTCAACAGCGGGGTCTCCAGCCTCCTACATTGCGGTCATGGTTGTACAATCCCCGGAGATCCCGCCCAGTACCACTTCATCCACGGGCATTGCTTCAAGAAAGCGTGGTAATCCATCTGGTGAGAGCGAGGACACCGAGCTGTACTCTGCATCAGACTACAAGTCCTCGGAAGACGGCTTCGAACCTGTGCTCTACCGCAAGGCTAAACGAAGAATCATGAACGCATCATCGGCATCAAGTACAGCCACTGTGAGGACAGCACCTCAGCGATGGCCTCGCTTCATTCTGTTTGTGCCGCAGACTACTACTGCCAATCTACGCTTCCTCAACAGGCAAGCACTGTCCTTGTACCTTGAAAACATTGTGCCTAACAAGATTAAGGACACGAGGATAAACACGAGGAAGAATATTTTGGCAATCGACGTGAGGAACCCGAGTGCACTGAACACGCTACAGCATGTGTCGGAGCTGGGAAACATCAAAGTCCGATCCATCATACCAGCGAATGGTGACACCGTAAGAGGAGTTATCTATGACATAGACACTGAAATCGCCAATGAAAATCTTCCTGTACTGATAAAATCAGTGAGCGAAAACAACGTCATTGTGCAGGCTGGTCGCCTAGGCAACTCTCGTTGTGCGCGAATAACATTCAAGGGTGAGTGTCTTCCCTCTTACGTGAAGGTTGGCCATTTCCGTCACCAGGTTCGCCCATTTATTCCGAAGCCTATGCAGTGTTTCAAGTGCCAGAAGTTTGGCCACGTGAAGGGCGTTTGCAGAAATGCCGCAGTGTGCCCCCGATGCGCTGAACACCACTTAGAAGACGACTGTAGTGAAACTACGTTGAAATGCCCCAACTGCCAAGGAGCTCACAGTGCTTCCTCCAAGGACTGTCCTCAGATTAAGAAAGAGATTTATATTCTGAGGCATGAGGCAAATAGTGTGAGACAACTCGACTCACAGAGAAGCTGTGCAAAAATTAAGGCGAAGGTGCCGTCATCGTCAATGGTCCTCACAAAGGACAGTGCAAAATCTGACGAGAAAGTCAGAAACTCAAGTGAAATCGAGAGGTGTGGCTCTTAGCACGGCAAACATCTGCACTGAAAGACAAGATGCTGGAAGATCTCTTTCTTCAAAAGAATGGCCACCCCTTCGGCCTAAGACGATTTGTTGAGCCTCAACAGAAGCTGCCTACATGACCTGTTGAGCCTCAACAGACGCCACCTCAAGAACAAGCACAAAATGCTGCAACGGCCGGGAAGCCAAATCATCGCGTGATGGTGATGCTAAGATCATCAGTGGACATCATTCGCATGTTGTTAAGCGACATGAATACACCATCAACCAAAAGTGCCCTTCAAATACTGGACGCGCTTAGTCCAGTGCTAGCAGCCCTAGAGTAGACCATGGCTAACCCACCACTGTCTTTCAGGGATGAGGTTCATAAAGCAGCAATACTGCAGCGGAATGCCAGGGGACTGAGATCACGCATAGGGGACTTTTGTCGATTTGTGTGCGTCAGTATGTTTCCCGTAATCGTCATCTGTGAGCCGAACTTATCAAGTGCAATACGACTATCGGGATACGAACCTTTTATGTCGTCTACTGTTACTGAAAGCAGCAAGGTTCTTGTGTACATTCGCCAAGACCTCACTCACATCCTTCTACCTGTACCACCTCATGACGGAAACCAATACGTATGGTTAAGAGTGAAAAAGAGGAGGCTCAACATCACTGTGGTTGGCGCATACCTATCACAATCAAGCCGTTTTGATCAAAAAAGACTACGAGACATCATAGCGTTAACAACTGACCCGTGCGATATCATTGGGGATTTTAACGCTCATCATACATTATGGGGAAGTCAGAATACCAACATGAAGGGCAGAAGCTTGGTGTCTTTTGCCTCCGACAACCAACTTTGGTATACTGAAAGATGGCAGTCCTACATTTTTACGTGGCTCCACATACAGTAGCTGTCTCGGCTTGGCTTTTGTTTCGCGAAGCCTAGTGAAACATACTGAATGCTTCACGGATATAGAAACGCACTAGAGTGATCACATTCAAACATACGTCAAGATCAGAAGATTGTCGCCTCCTAAAGTGCGCGACATGGTTAAAAGAGTGGACTAGAAAAAATTTCAGTCTCGTACGGAAGACCAATGCCAAGAACACATATCCGATTTACAAGAGGCCATCAAGAGCACTGTAGAAGAGACTGTGTGTACGATCCCATGCCCTGTAAGAATCATGGACATCGACATAGAGCTGAAGCGGCTTTGAGCCTTGCGACGACGAGCTGATAGAAGTTACCGGTGCACGAAAGACATAGAAGTATTACGGACTGCTAGACGTATGAAGAAGAAGATCAAACGTCGGTTGGACAAGCTAGAATTCTAACGCTGGATTACTTTCTGCGAGTCACTCGACCCTCGTAAGCCTTTATCGCAGGTATGGAGGACGGTTAGAGGTTTGCGGTCATCGCCCATCCAGAAGTCACCATTCAAGGCCTTAGCCCTTCACCAAAATCGACCAGATGTGGACGTTGCTGAAGAGTTCTGTGCCGGATTATCAGGGCAAACTACAGCCATCAGCAGCTCACCACTTTCGAGCAGTTGTCCGCAACCACATGATTCCTGTATGGACTTCCCATTCACCATTCAGGAGCTCAAAGCAGCACTCGCTTCATGCAAACGTACCTCCGCACCAGGACCTGACGGAATCTCCTACAGAGCCCTGTGTCATCTGGGTGAGCGCGCGAGAATAGCTCTACTTCAGCTATATAATGATTGTTGGCTAGAGGGCACTGTCCCCTTAAGTTGGAAAACTAGTCGTCTAGTACCATTACTGAAACCTGGCAAATCACCATTGGTACTCTCCTCCTATCGCTCGATCGCATCGGCTAGTTGCGTGAGTAAAGTGATGGAGAGAATGATTCTCGGCCGACTCGAGTGGTACTTGGATTATCATGAGATCTACCCAAATGCCATGGCTGGCTTTCGACGTGGTCGATCATCGATCGATAGCGTCATCGACCTAATCACGTACGTTGAACACGAGAAAGGCCATAAGCGTCTTTGCGCCTCTCTGTTCCTTGACGTCAAAGGAGCCTATGATAACGCTACACATGAAGCCGTCCTTACCGCTTTAGAAGAGATTGGAGTGGGTGGCCGAATGTTTAAGTGGATACGCAGTTATCTCCAAATGCGATCCTATTTTGTGAGTACAGAGACCGGAAACACGTCTACACATTTCAGTTGTCGTGGCGTCCCTCAGGGTGGTGTACTGAGCCCCGTGCTATTCAATATAACACTAATCGCTCTCCATACGCACCTACCAAACAATATCTATCAACATACGCTGATGACATCTGCATCTGCACATCTGCGGTAACTCGCCTGCAGTTGCGAGCGAGAATACAGAGAGCTGCTACTGCAACTGCTTTGTATCTACGCAATCAAGGCCTGGAAATTTCCTCCGGAAAGTGCGCTCTTCTGGCATTTACGCGCAAATCCATGTCGAATTACAGAGTGTTAATTAATGGTCAAAGTATACCATATCGTCGATCTCACAAATTTCTGGGTGTCATAGTTGACAGAGACATATCATGGAGCCCTCATGCGTCGTATTTGAAAAAGCGATTGACAGGCATATGCCATCTTTTCAAGTTTCTCGCTGGAAAGACTTGGGGAATGCAGCTTAATGCTATGTTACGACTGCACAGGGTGCTTTTCCTTAGCTTTTTACGATACAGTCTGCCTGCATTATCAAACGCCAGCAAAAGAAGTCGACGCATGATACAAAGCGTTCAGGCACAGGCGCTTCGAATATGTCTAGGTCTGCCTCAGCGTGCCTCGACAATGGCGACTACAGATATAGCCAAAGACCACCTCGTGCAGACCCATATTGAAATTGAAGCTTTGAGGACACACATAAGGCAAGAGGGCCAGACTCCCCATCACCACCTAGCCTCTCTACCGGTGGATAGACCTCATACTTCCTTTTGTCGAACAATTACTACACATGGTGACTCCCTACCAACTGGTTGTACGCCCGCGGCGAGACCTTCAATTCCTCCATGGTGCCTCAAACAGCCAGTCATAAACCTGACAATACCAGGCATCCAGAAAAAACGAGATTTCTCAATACCAGCCCTCAAGCAGCTCGCCTTACTTCTGCTGTACGAGGAGTACCAAGACTGCCCCCACGTCTACACCGACGGCTCCGTCCTGCCAAACAGCTCAACTGCGGCGGTCGTTATTCTAACGCAGGCAACAACCATCAAATTCAGGACAGCTTATGCAACCACAACAACGGCAGCAGAGCTTGCAGCGCTTCGCGCTGCGCTGCGTTTTATTAACTATCAAAGCACGCAACGGTGGACAATTTTCTGTGACTGCAAGGCGGCACTGCAGCCACTTCTGTCAAATCTACGCCGTCGTCCACACGAGCAGTTGGTATTTGAAACAGCAGGAACGCTACATCATATAACAGAGAAAGGGCACCACGTTATATTTCAGTGGTTGCCAAGCCACTGTGGAATTATCGGTAACGAACGAGCTGATGAAGCTGCCCGTTCAGCCCATACAGAAGACAACGACCAGTCAATACCTCTCTCAAGGACGGACGCTGTTAGGAGGCTCCGCATGCTTCCTCGCCAACGCTCCATGGCTCTTTGGAATAAGCCTATTTTTACGCATGCAAGATTACGATCCCTTGATCTAACGTTAAGCATGCAGCTTCCAACGAAAATTCGACGAGGCGACGCTACTGCTCTGTGCAGACTATGGTTGGGAGTCGCGTTTACCCGTGCGTACGCATTCCGCATAGGTATGGCCAACACTGCCGATTGTGCACACTGCGGAGATGAAGAAACAATTCGACATATCCTGTGTGACTGCCCGAAATACAACCTGGAAAGACAACACCTTTCTAATAAACTAAACAGGTTAGATGACCAGCCGCTGTCAGAAGAAAGTATACTGCGCCATCGTCATGACTCATCGTCACAGAAGAAAGCCGTGCACGCGCTACTGGGCTTCTTACGAACTACTGGCCTGTCGGAACGCCTCTGAGTGGACTGGTTTTGCGTGTGCGTATTTGTCGGTGTTTTTTCTCTTATTTATTTTTTTAACTCTCCCTTTCTCTTTCAACCCCCTATTCCCCAACCCCAGTGTAAGGTAGCATACCGGATACTAGCATCTAGTTAACCTCCCTGCCTTCACTTTTTTCTCGTTTCTCTCTCTCTCTCACGAATCATACGACCCTGTAGCTCATTACAACTCATTTTAGGTCCGCCGAGGCTCCGCCCGGACGACTGAAACTCGGCAGCTGATCGCCTTCACAAGTGAAAAATAGTCCAGTTGACGACCAGCAACGTTCGGTGAAGGCCGGCTTGCGTGCACCGTGTTCGATAATATTTTTATGAAGTTATAGATTTCAGCCTACCGTATGAATACGAGAGACGTCGTAGTGAAGTGATCCGTAAAAATGGGCCATTTGGGTGATTTTAGGTGCACTGACATCACACAATACACGGGCCTATGCCATATTACCGTCATTGAAACGCGACTGCGGTGGCCGGGATAGAAACTGCGACCCTCGGCACAGCAGCCGAGCACCACAGTCAGTGCCTCACCACGGCAGAGGTGCCTGCCTTTGAGAAAAAAATTCCGCGGACATCTGAAGTCATTAAAATAAACTGATGTTTTTTTTCGTGCGGAGAAGATAAAAAAGCAAACGTATTCACAAGGGCACACGGTCGTCTTGGAGTTTCAATTTTGAACAATGGTTTATTCAAAACTTCGGACTTCTGCATACAATTCTGTATGCAGAAGTCCAAAGATGAAACGTTCCCGTGCCGAGCAACCCGTTTCATTTGTCTTGCGAATCCAACCACAAAACTTCGCAGAATCCCCAGAACTATCATTCTTTTCTTCCAGTCCTCGTAAAATCTTTTACGCGAAAAAAAAACGTTGTTTTCATTTTCAGACGGCGAAACGGAAAACGAGAAAAGGAATGAAACAAAGACTGGCAGAAAAAAAGTTTTTACGACACGGAATTATAACTCGCGTACCTTGGTTCCGTAGGCCAGCGTCCTTATACCACTCAGTTACCCAGGTACGCTATAGCACTTCAGAGCATAGCGTAATCTTGTATAGTATAGTGTAGCAAGGGAGTAGAAAAGGGCAGTTTGCATGTACAGAAGAAAGGCAAAAAATGTTTTCACAAGGCAGTACCCTGGATCCGAAGGAGAGTGTCCTTATACCACACGTTTACCCAGGTATGGAGCACATCAGCGCATAGCATAATCTTGTATAGTATTGTGTACCAAGGGAGTGGGAAGGGCACTTTGCATAAGCATAAGAAATGCGAAAAATGTTTTCACAAAGTGGTACCCTGGGTCCGAAGGCGAGTGTCTTCATACCACTCGGTTACCCAGGTTCCATATGGAGCACATCAGCGCATAGCATAATCTTGTATAGTATAGTGTATCAAAGGAGTGGGAATGCGCCCTTTGCATTAGTAGAGGAGATACGAAAAATGTTTTTACGAGGCGGGAATAGAAACCGCGAACAGGTGTATTTAACATAGTATGAGCTTTACATCGCAAAAAGTATTGAATGATTTCATCTACTGCACTATACAAGCAAGATTTCCGTTACTGATCGCTATACAGCTGAACGAACACATTAGCAATGTTCATACTCAATATCATTACAAGTGCCTCATCACAAGTTGCACTTTTGCCCACAGCACAATCGTAATTTGAAGGAAGGTAATTCACTGAGTGCATTAAACATCACGTAGGACATGACTTACGTGAGGTGCACGTCGTGACATAAACATAAATCTTGTTACACGAAAGACTCAAGTCCACCCGCAACAAGAAAGTCATGTAAGGCCTCAATTATCAGCTTAAACTCTGGTTGGTGAAAAGGTAAAGAGGAAGGCTTCATTGAATGAACAAATAAACTTGATTTAGTTCTGATTCGTCAGTTTCCAGATGGGTGGCCGAACAGGGAATCAGCCCCTGTCCTGTCCCACATTCGTTCAATGATGATAATGGTGGTTCTTCACGTGACGGCTCGACGTCCTTGGACCCGCATGGCGTCTTCAGCTTGCCGAGTGGCCAAAGCTGGTCGGCCAGATCGTCGCTGGTGAGTGCCGCCTCTCAGAGACAGCGTTGACAAAGACGGCAATCCGCAGCAACAACCGCAGGAGCGACCGCAGCAGCCAGTCCCGACCCTCGTGCGCTGGCAGCAGCGACGATAGAGCTTGTTGTTTGTCTTCGCCTAACCTGCGTCGGGAAGTGCTTGGCGGCAGTGACATTAAATTTTTTAGGGGCGAAGCTCCTTATGGCGTGGCTTGTGCGTCCCTCGTATTACGTAACCACCAGTGGAACATACCCGAAATAGCGGTCCTTACAATGTCTGCTGGATGGGGGCACTTGTATATGATGAATACATGATGAAAAGATGTGAGATGGCTGTGCTTGGAGTTTTCTCTAGACATATGGACGGACGAACGGACTGACACACGCACGGACGGACATAGAGAGGGGCGCGCGGACGGATGAACAGACAGAGGGATGGCCGCAAAAAGAGATGGACGGACAGACAGACGAATGAACAAACGGACGGATGCACCAAGGATCACACAGATAGGCGGACGCAAGAACGAATGGACAGCCAGACTGACAAACCCTGCGCCCCACCAGTCATCATTCACTCCGTGGATATGCTGTGATTTTATACACTTTCTAAAAGCAGGTGCCACAGTGTAGCTCTTTCCTCTCACCAAGTCCGCCCCCACGAGTGGGGGAGGGTGGTACTATGCCCCTTCCCTCAAATTTGTATGGCGAGGGATGTGCTACAAATGAAATATAACAAAAGTAGGTGTTTTTGAAGGCCTTCCGCAAGTGACCTGCGCCCTGATTCTGCCGAAAACAATCCTGCTACGGGCGTGCCTCACTTGCTTGACAAGCGTCTGTCGCGTAGACTGAGGTAACAGAAATACGGCCTCTCTTTTGTTTAATTTGTTGTGTGGTGGTATTGGCGGCGGTTTGGTCTTAAATGTTCTCTCATGTCACTGCAGGTGGTCAGGTGATCGCCCCACGATCATTCTAGTTTTTGTGCTTTTGTTATCGGTCTTACCATCACCCTGCTCTAGGGGATGGTAAGACCCTAGAGCAGGGTGATGCTCTAGGGGATGGAGGGGGCCACACGAATCGGCTGTGACTCAGGGAGCGAGACCATCGATCTGGGGCGTGGGCAGCCTGCTTTATAATATATATATATATATATATATATATATATATATATATATATATATATATATATATATATATATATATATATATATATATATATATATATATATATATTGACGCGTGTTATATGAAAAAAAACGATGATAGGAATGATTTGTAGATCCAAGCTAGTGGGTCAGGCGGTTTTCGGGACGACAACGAAGCAGGCGTCTTGCCGTACAGCTGGATCCGAAGGATCCAGTGTCGCAGTGCGACGCGACATTGCGACAATATATATGCACTGCCACAATATATATATTGCTTTCTTGGCACATGCCTGCGCGAACGCATTCACAAGCATCGATATTCAATGCACAATGAAATGTGCACGCGTAAAGTGCGTAATAAAAGAAGCTTCGTAAAAATCGACCTGCACGGTGACACGTGCTGAGCTATCAAGAATATTGATCCATGTCTTTTGTCATCCCAGTAATGTTCTCTTTTATGAATGATCGCAGGATACCGAGGTATAGTGGTTGAAAGGCCAGTTAAAAAAATATACGTGGCCAAGTGGTTGGGGGAGTAAGAGAGGTGACAGGTGACTCAAGCTTGAACTGGTTACTAAAAGATGCCAATAATTTTTGCGTAAACTTGGAACAATGAGTCTACTACCTCATATGGAATCAATCCGCATATATATGGGCAGAAAACTTTTTCTTGGGATTTCTAAACGCTTATGACGCGAGTTTGAATATATATGAATCATTTTTTTCTGTTTTCGCCAAATTATTTCAAAAATATACCATAAGATCTAATAAAAGTGTGTCTATGTTTGTATGTCTTAGGACTCAAGCGCTTTTGTTTCAATATCTGCATTCTTGAATACACTTTCGCAGTATCTCTGGCCTGCCCTGATTTTGTGTAGGAGATTTGTTACTTCCCGTTGTCGCATTTTATTGCCACCTGCGCGTGGTTACATTGTCGGATCAGATTGCCCCAGGGAAACTGTAGTATTGCGTTGCTCTGCACGTGGATGGAAGTCCAGTTTCTGGCGCGGAAGAAATAAACACTAAGGAGAGAGCATTACGGTGTGAAAAAAAATAGAAGAAAGTAAATGAGTAACTATAACAAATAAAATAAAAATTGATTGCGTTCATACCTCAGGTGCGCACACCACAAGCTGCATTCCCTTACTGGCGAAATTTTCGCTCACTGGCAAAACTCAAGCAGAACTATTCCCTTTCGTTCTTTTAAAGGTGACAAGATACATATCACAATTTATGATAACCTCTTCCTCACGAACATTGACAACACACGCGTGCTCAGAACCAAGCTGAAAAAGCGATGTGCTCAATTATGTTTTCGGGAGCGATGGCCAGGTTCCTATTGGCCGAATGAAAAGCAGTAATTATGAGATCACGTCTCCTGATCAGTTAGGACCTTTAGAAATTTTCAGAAATCTATAGCTGCATAAAAGAAGAGGATTTTTCTTTCTCCAAAGCCAGGGCCCAGATAGGCCACATGAGTGACAACTACCATGTCCAAATTTTGAGGATCCTGTCACCGGAGAACTAAATACACGCATTTCGTTCTCGATGGGCAGTACATCTTATACACTAACCCCCGTAATCTAGAACGTCCCTTCACTCAACGCTCCACCTTCACTTGAGAAAGCCGATGAGAGTGTCGTCTCTAGGCACGGCAAGTCACTGCATATTAGTGGTAATACGCTCCGATTCTTGAGTAGCACAGCGTCATCTTCAGCCGAATGGAGACGCAGGGCTCAACTCTGTCAAGTGAAGAGTGGAAGTCGAGTCGATGAGCGTTTATGAATACGGGGGTGAGCCAGCACAGCCAGTTTCTCGGTGCACACTGCATTGACTTTACGTCTCCGGAATTTATTCCTTGAAGGACGGTTTTTATGGGGAAGAAGAAAAAAGAATTACGTCATCCCAATGATATACGGCGTCTTGTTTCCGCGCACTAAAGGTGACAGTGTCAGGAAAAACCAGGCCTAAGCTTACGATATTCTTCAGCGTAACCCAACTTAGTTGGACGTGTTTGAGGTGATAAAGTGAGCTCACTGGACATCGATCACGTGCGCGAAATGTCTCTCGTTGTCAGAGGCCACTATGGATCTATTTCACATGCGCACTTTATTCCATCAGACTTCTTCCTTTATGCTCTGGTTGACAGGTCACATCTAGGTCACAAACTCCAATCGACGCGTTCTCTGGCATTATGGGCCAGGATTATTTTTCTTTTAACAGTTCGAGAAAGGCCTTTTGTTTAAAATATCAGTCTATTTTATCACCTAAAATTTTACTTAGAAACTGGAAGAAGAAATTAATCTCTGAATAAAGAAAAAAGGCAGAGGAGGTAGTGCATAATCAATAGTCTAGGGATATATTTTAGAAATCAACACATGTATGTATGCAAAATGATGCTATAAGAATTGAATGGTGGACGAGTGGATTCCTCCAAAAACTTCATATCTTTCGGTGGTTTTTCGCAGAGGGTTTCATAAGAAATCTATATTTTAACGTGGCATCATTGAAAAAATAAAGAATAGAAGCATTATCTTCATCAGTAAATAATTCACAGCTTGCTGCGCTTGAAAATTTAGTTGCATTGTTTCCCTCCTGTACTAGTTTCGTGTAAAATGGATGTGTGTATGATATCATTCTTTTTTGATATGAGTGTCAGTGGCTGCTGAAAAAAAAATTGCCCGCAGCTTCCCTCGGGGGAACACTGAGGAGGATGCGGAGCATATAATTGGTTAACGGGGTGTTAAAGTGCGACTTACTTGGGTCGATGGCTAAATTGGTTAACGTGGTTGTGAAATGGGGTGTTAAATTGCGACTTACTTGGGTCCATGGCTAAATTGGTTAACGTGGTTGTAGGAGGGGGTGTTAAATAAGTGAACACGTACACACGTATGCGAAAGGGCGGCGCTGGTCGAAGGGACGTCGATCATTGTGTTTGTGGATTCGTTGGCATTCATTTCACGGCGACTTCGGACGTCGACGCGCCGTACAAACCAACGGACGAGCGGCAACTGAGCGAGCGAGCGCCGACCTTGAGTATATATACAGCGCGACGGCACATGCGCTGTCAGCTGTCGAATGTTCTCGAAGGAGAAGCGCGCGCGCGGCACAGATGGCGACGGCGCGACGGCGCATGCGCTGTCAGATGTCGAATGTTCTCGAAGGAGAAGCGCGCGCGGCACAGATGGTGGGTGACGGCGCGACAGCGCATGCGCGCGCGTCAGCTGTCGAATGTTCGAGAAGCGGTGCGGACGGCGCGGACGGCGCACTACAAGGCGCGAGTATAAGATGCTTCCGCATCTAAAAATATTTCAAAGCTACTGCAAGCATTGGAAACACAGATAACCTTTTTGCATGTGTTCGCTAAGCTCTGTGTGATTGGCTGGAAGCACCTGCAGAACCCTTCGTGTGTCACTTTCAGCACCTTGTTCAAGTGGCACCATTCAAACGGAGCCTTGAATGACTTCTCTATTTCATTTTGTTATTATACAGACAAATAACATTCAAATTATCCATGGGATAGTTAAAATGGTAATGACGAACTATCTTCTTTGTAGAGGCTTCTCTTCTAACAGTGGAAGCAGCCAGTGTTTCCCGTTTGCAGCTGTGTTATCACCACAGTGTCGTGTCTTGTCAGCGGTGGGCAAATCAGGCTATTGTGGTGCTGGAGGTTGTGGTGAGTTTGATGTTAATAATTTTGTAACTGGCGAGGTTAACCTGTCTCGGGAAAATGACATAACGATGTTCATTTTGTGTGTTATTCAGCCCTCCAAAATACTGTAGAATATGAACAATTGCTCTCCGCAATGGCCGTTTTATAAGTTCACCCATATCTTAGGCATGGGGCGACTACGTTTCGGTTTTGTCACACAGCCACAGGGACAAGCCTGGCTGCAAATATGTAAGTATTAGTACCATCTGTCTAGTGTGCTAGTTTATCGTGTTTTAAAACTATGGAACTTCTTTACTTTAGTCTGGTTTATGGGCGGCTCGAAGCTTTTATTGGCACTCTACCAAGTGTCGCAGTTTTGATGTTATTTTAAGGTAATTACTCGTGCATTATATAACCTTACGCATTATAAAGCGTAAACGTCACGGCGAAGAACTATAACTGTTTGCCATACAGATACAGTTCAATGGTGACACCGAACTTGCCACAATTGAAAACACCAGTACCATTGGTATAGGAGGCACGGCTTTATTACAGTAGAACTCAGGCTTACACACTTTGATGATGATATCTACCGATGAGGAAGTTGTGCAATTGATGATGATGTGTCTAGACGATAAAGAAAAGTCAGCGACTGCGCTCACAATACTCTCTTTACTGTTAACACAATACGTTATCATCTGCAGAACCTCTTTATGCATGTTTCAAACATGATGCATTAGCTTCTATACAAATGAAAGGCTAAAGCTTTCCGAATACTTGGTATCACGATATACTTACCACTCAGTAAACAAACACCACACTGGATAATGCATGATAACCGAAACCACTATTGCTGCTACAACTTCTTAGTGGATACCCACATGCTCTTCGAGTAGTGACAGAAGACGACGGCCAACTCTCATGCGAGAAGCAATCTTTCCCCAATATAACGCCTGCATCAATCCATATTATATTCCTCCTCACTATGTGTGTTTACCATCCGTGATGCTATCGAGAGGCGAACAGGTGATCGTGGGTTATAATACAAGACGCCGCACATACACGTGATGGGGCGGGATGCCATACGTGGCATCAGCGAAGCATGAGCAGAGCACGAAATACAGACGTACAGGCGACGCCCTGACAGATTGGGAGCGTCAGGTAGTTTTATTAGGATAGGCGTTGGTGGTTCTGTCTATAGTGGT